>JAAGNO010027259.1:22674-61619 GCA_033439905.1 Ceryle rudis
GCTAATAAAATTTAAAGAAATTGGAATTCCAGTCCAGGAATTGAGCTGAAAAGAGACTCCTGTTATGAAATTACTGTTAAGACATCAGACAGCAATAGTTCAGTTCATGACAGGATTTAAACATAGTAATGCTCAGCATCAAGACATTTGGCTGTAGGTGTTCAGACATATCTGAGACTCCACCCTCCTCCTCGGTGAGACTTTTCCTCACATCCTAAAAGCCCATCATGCACTTCAAATGCCCATGTCATCTTGTTGGATATAGATGACCAGCTTCACTTTTCTTTGAAAGTAAGCCCAGTGAAAACAACACTGCATCTAACAGTTATGAGGGTGTCCAAAAAGCAAGAAATGGGGGAGGACAACCTCCTTGGTGAAAAAATGTTCAAAACACCTTCCATACAACTGCCCTAACCAATAGGCAGGAGCAGAGCAAAGGCATCTGCCACCCCTCCTACAATGAGACACCACTGGACACTCACAGGTTCTGATCTCCACAAGCAAAAAAATAACATTTTCTTCCTCCTTTCTTAGTATTTTTTTTTTTTATTAGCAAATGTACAGTGTCTGTTTGTCATCAGTATAAAAACATAACTGAAAAATAAAATTGTTTTCCAGCTCAGGTGAAAGTGACAAAAAGCAGTTCCAGTATGCCAGAGCTGAGTGCAAAAAAAGAACAAGTTCAGGAAAAGAGAGCAGAATATAGAGGAAGGAATAAGCACATCATGACAACAAAAGAACAGACTGCTTTGTCTGATTAAGTTGTCAGCCATAGAGTACAGTTTTAAGCAAAATTATCTTCAAGATCAAAACCAATTTCCAAAAAATTACAGCCCAACAAAATATGAGTCACTTCTAACTATTTGCTCTTGCCTACTTCAGTGGTATGAAATAAAGTTGTCATAAAAGCAGAATTAATTTTTAATTCTTTTCAAAAATAATCATTTCAAAAGTAGTAACAAGCTTTAAAAGAAAGCAAAGATCACATCAGTCTATATTAGTTTCTGACTCCACTCTGAAACACTATATGTTATTGTGCACATGTTTGTTTTTATCTGTCAGTGTGGTTTATTGTCAGGGAAGTGTAGTATCAGCTGTCTCTTCCCTGCCATCAAAGCTACTTCATTAAAGTTAATAGTGTTTAACTTCTAGAGGATCTTTTACCAAGGTAGCACAAAAAACTTCTGCCCATCATTATTCTTCCAGCAGTACAGACACCAAATGGATGCAGTATCCCCTTTACCTTTACAAAAGGAAAATAATTAAAATTTTTAAAAACCATTGCATTAACCCATTGAAAACATTTAAGAATTCTATTTGTCATGTATTAAATTACTTTAGCTGTGAGCAACCAAAATGTTACCTGCACACCATCAGATGGCAGATCACCGCGTGATCACTCAGAACGAATGCCTGCCTTGGTTGGCAGACAACTGCTGGACAAAGCTTCCTCTGCACCTGCGCTCACCCGCACTGCCTTCCCTCTGGCATTAGCCCCTAATGGCTGCAACTACTTGCATAAACCAAGATGAAACATTTAGCAACACCCTGCGCCTCTGGTCCAGATGGACACGTTATAACAGTCTTAACTAAAGAACATTTAAAGACTACAACGCTGATATCATTAATAATTCCTGTTTGGTTTTAACTTCAGTAATTGAAAATTGAAAAGTGTTTTGGTAAGCTGTATAACTTTTAAAGCTTTTTCTATGCTTCCAAAAATATACTCCTTTTTATGACACTGTCACTTGACTTTAATCTCTGCATTTATATCCCCCTTCATCTCTTTTCTACAAGATACTGTAACTACACCTGATTTGAAGAATAAAGGTCTTTCCAAGTAACTGGTGTTATTGGGGTGAAGGGGTCAGCGGTGTAGGGGGGAACTGGCAATACATTTTATTACTTTTAATCAGAAATCAGCAATTCTGTGCATATCTACTAGATTAATAAAAATATTATTTTTTAGAACTCTGGGATCATCATCAAACAGCATCAAAATGTATGTTGAAAAAAATTTATTTTTAAAACCTGCTTACATGAATAAAATGCTGCTGCTTTAAGTAAAAACCTGTTAATTTTCATTAAACCACTTAAGGACTAAACGTACGGCTTTTAGTATAATACACATGTATCGCATTAACAGTGAAAATGCAAAGACATGACATAATCATCAGGAACTTGTTCTTGTATAACAAAAGTTATCTTAAAAAGAACAAAACCCAGTAATCTTTAAAACAATCAACAGTTTCAGATCTGTCAGAATGGCCTGATATATTCACACACTGGTTAATTATAACAAATATTTATCAGCTCAAATGCAAGAGGAATTAAGCTCAAACCTATTTTACTCCAAGTATGTGAAATATGCTATCATAATCTTGTGTACCTCAATTATCTGCAGTACAAGTAAAATAAATGAGTATTTTATGCAGTTTAAGGAACATCCAATGTCCTAAAAGACATTACAACAAAACAGTGTGAAAAGAGAGAGGATTCATCTAATGCCTGCAATAATAAAATTAGTGCTTTATAATATTTTTCCCATGCACACACCCCTTTAAATATGAAGAAGAATTTTTTTGTCAGCCATTTTTACCTGCATGATCTCAGTACCATCTTTTCAACCTGTACAAGTGCATCAATCCTATTCATGGTATCTAGGAATACTAAGGCAGCACCTTCACAGCATTTTACTCTATTTTTAAAAATAGTGTATTTTTCAATATGTTCATCTTAATATGTATGTACATGTGTGCATCTATAAAACTATTTTGCCCATCTGAAGATCATGGCAATTGAACTCTACAGAACCACAGTTCTGAAAACAATGTTTCATTACATAGAATCTGATGTGCATTTACTTAAGAATTCCGTCCCCATGAAATTACTGAATGCAAGAAGGTTGAAAATAAACTACATATATTGCATGAATCAACTACCAAGAATTCCCAAAAGAAAGTACAAAAAAATATATATCTAGACTGAACCTAGGAACGTGAAGGTGTGCGAGCAAAGCCCTGGGCAGCCAGCACAAGGGGGAGCAGTTGGGTAATATTAACAAGGCTTGTGACCCTACTTTGAGAGGTTCAAGATGCAGGTTTACAGAACCTGCTTGCAGGCTGCCCCAGCCTATTGCAGAGACAGCTGCTTTTCAGAAACTCCCTGACACGCACTCGTACAAGGACCCACCAGAAAATGAAAGCTTGCTTCATCACCCCACCCTCTCCACAAGCGTACTCCAAAACACAGCTTTGGCAATTTCATCGTGCTGCCCGAGGCAATGTTTGCAGTTGTTTCCTTAAAAACAAACCTAGTAATTACAGCTACTGTCTGATTTCTATTATCTCCCCTCAGCTGCAATATCCACGTCTGTAGGGAGGTGTATTACTTCGTTTTGGTAATACAGCAACACTGAGAATCAAGTGAATTACAAGACATCGGAGAGTATCGCGTAAGTCTTTATGTGCTCCTGCGTTTCAATT
Organism: Ceryle rudis; assembly: GCA_033439905.1. Lineage (NCBI taxonomy): Eukaryota > Metazoa > Chordata > Aves > Coraciiformes > Cerylidae > Ceryle > Ceryle rudis. The sequence continues at coordinate 26,160 of JAAGNO010027259.1, forward strand.
AATTTCAAGCGTTATAAGAAAAGACTAAGTGTCAGATTTTCCTCCATCCCGAGGGAACTAGTAATTTGCAGTGCATATTGAAAAACACTGACATGAATTTGTAAGCCATTGGCCCTTGTGAACTCTGTTGGTTTACTGACAAAAGTGGTCCTTCTGCAGAAATCTGGAAGGAGATCCTCAGCCCAAGTTCATTGTCACAGTTTACTGTGATGTTCTTCCAGATTAATGCAGATGTACAACTTCCTGTGTTTGCTGTCTGGAAACCACCTTCTCCAATACCCAGGACTGTACACTCTCTTAAAGGATCCAGAGCCCTTTTAGTTTCATATTTGCAAAACACAAAATTAAACACAACCACAGCAACCTTTGCTGCTACAGCTAAACAGTATTTCAAACAAAGGCTCAAAGAATAATTATCACAATAAGAGGTAACTTTTCACACCAAAGTGCCAAATGAAAACTGATTTAAAAAGAAAAATTCATCAAGCAAATAGATTAGAGGCAGTGAAGCATAAAACCAGAGGTCTCTTCTAATCCAGAACTTCAATCAGTGTTTATGTAATATATTTCATAAGTGAATTTATACTATTATATCTAGGTCTTCATAACAACTCTGAGAAAGAAAACTGTAAAATATCAGACAGAAAAATCCGCCATCCAGCAGTTTTACTAGTACCTATTCCACTTTTCAGATAACTTTACAAAACAAATTCATATGCTCAGAGCCCCACCCAAATTCCACAGAAGCCAGTGACTCCTTCCACAGAATCCTTCAAGAGCTTCACTACTTCATACTGTTCATTACACCACAGAACACAAACCATCCCTTAGTATTTTGAAAGCCACTAAAATACTGAATCTTTGTGCTCAAGTAAAATACAATAAATACTTTAAAAAAATACACCTTTTTAATTTTTACAATTAGTTTTATGCAAGCTTTTTCATAAGTTAAAAGGTACGTAACCCCAGTGAAGCTTTAAAACTCTAACTCTGCAACACCTGCAAGCAACTTTTATCTCTACTCTTACTGTGCAACACCTGCAAGCTTTTATCTCCATAGAATTGCTGAAGTTAAATTTCACCAGCAGATAAGTCCATGATCATCATTAAAAGAAACGCAACAAAATCCCTTCAGTGCAGCAGAATCTGAACTGCAGGTCCAATAAATCATCCAGTTAGTTCAATTATAAAGAGCATATTTATAGTGGAATCACTCCAAAAACCTTACAGATAGGCCAATTAGTTACAGTCTTCCCTCAGAATAAAGTGAATGTAAACTGTATTCTTCTGTAGGTTACATGAAGATTTTCATCTGGAAGAAAAACTTATTTAAATCCACATTGTCCTCTTACCTTTTTTTTTTAAAGGGAAAAAAAAACCCAGCACAAAAACACCAACTTACTGCACACTGTTGTTAACTGAAGGAAAGATTTAAGGGTTTTTAACCAAAGTATCTGTTGGAAGTTCCAACTGAGGCCTTGATAGGGTCCAGCTTGCCAAGAACTGCTCTTTCTACCAGTAAGCAAGGAAAGCTATCCAGCTTGCCCTTTTTCTTTTTTTTTTAAAGAAAAAAAGACTTTTCATTTGGAATTTATTTTCTCTTCTAACGATTCTATGTGCTCACTGATAACACAAGCACTCACCTTTCTGCCAGGACAAGCAAATGTCCCAGCACCATAGTGGCGGGAAGCCCCCCTCAGGTGGGGGTCTGGGCAGCCATTTTGCCCACTCTCTGGACACAGCCCCAGGCAAGGGGGCTCAGCCAGACTGCTGATCTCACAGCCTTCACTGCTTCCCCTGTCACCCACAGGTTATTTCTCGACATTTTTGCAAGGAAGACCCAACATTTTCTTCAGAAATACCATCGTCTCCCATGGGTATGGACCTGGTGCCTGAAGCGGGAGGGGGAGGGAAGGCATTGCTGCCAGAGAGGGCTGAGAAATGGCTGGGGGTAGAGAAAAGGTCTTAACCTTTGGGTGTGTGTTTTCAGGAAAGAGGCAGTCTTTTTAGGCCTTGCATTTGACCTCTTTAGCTCAGGAAAATGCTATAATATGAAGGACTGCCCATTATTTTAAAAGATAATTTGTTCTAAATAGATGCATCATCACTAGGATAGACTCACAGATAAATAAAATGAGCACGTTCTAAACTCTTCATGATGCACTTTTATTACACAGTACTCCTTACGTTATACTGCAACACTGGCCACTTGAGGAATCCAGTTCAAACAATAGTGCTGACATCCCTTCTGTGCTTACGAAGGAAAAAGACATTTGTTTTACTTAGTCTAGGTGGTAAGAAGGTAGAAAGCCTCCGTGCTGTCAACTGAGTCAAGATTAGTTTAGCCAACAACATGAAGCAGATCTGTAGTACATGGTTATCTGGGCTTTTCTTCTCTATGTTGCACCACAGTGAAGGATTTGTACAATCTAATGAGAAAGCAGTGAATGCATCAGAACAAGCTCAATTTTCATGGAAGTGTTAGCCCTGGGCAGACTATTAAAGGGCCTCTAGAGTGTAGTCATAAAAAGAGGGATGAATTTCAAAGGTAACTTAGAACAACAAATAGCCAACCAGGAACAACTTCATGTAACTGCCAAGCAGAATATGGCTGATGCTCAAAAATTTAAAAAAAAAAAAAAAAGCAGAAACTTGATAAGAATAGAAAGGATGTTCATTTTCAAGCAGAAGATAAGATATGGATTAAAGTTCATTCTCAGAATAGTGCACAGAAAGATCTTATGGCTACACTAGCCCCAAACCAGAAGATTATTTAAAGTAATACCATAAACAGAACCACAGTGCTTACTATACATAATGTGTGCTGCCGTGGGATGTAAATCCTGGCACACTTACACTACTGGGGATTCTGGCAGCCTGTATTCTGGAGTTGTGGTAGAATTCAAGTTTTATATTCTTTATATGTCCATCTCTGGATTTATCTATGTAGATTTATTTATTAATCCCTTTATGTTCTTTACCTCAGTCATTCAGTTTCCAGCTCTCCCTCAAGAAAATGGAATAACCACAAAAACTGTGTAACCTCTTACAATTAATGTTAAGTTTCTTTCCTTTTCTCATTATATACATATAATTTCTACCCATTTACATCCTGATCTAATGAAGATTATTAGTTAATACGCTGGAGAAGGAGAGCTTGGGAGGGGAGAGGTGCTGGACAAAAGCAGTCAGCTCAAGGAAAGAATTCCTCCCTTTCTGATCAGCACAGCACACCCTGCAAAATTAACTGGAGAAGCAGCAAACAGATGGATTGACAAGGCTTGTATCACGAGCAAAAAAAAAGGACAGGGGACAATATTAGGAAGGAACAGGCAAAGCTGTACATGGTTTTTAAGCTACGGAAATAAAGTTGGATAAAAATCTACTAGAGAAATTTGTGAAACTGTACTGCCTTATAGAGCAATGGAGCAGTCTGCAAGTATCCATTTGGCCTTCAAAAGTGTTCTAGGACACTATAAGTATATATGCGTATAATGTGAGTATGTTGAGTCCATTATCCAAACCAGGAATGAATATGAACGTTCCTTAGCTGTTAGGAAGCTGGTGCTGCAATTATACCTTGACAGCAGCATTGCAGGTTCACAGAGTCTCAGTTTCACCACCATTTTACCTTCCTTCACATCCCTGGGAAAATCACCTGATCCTGGCAGGTCTCTCTCTTCTGCTTCAACAGATACAAATCTGTTGCTGATATTTCACTTTGCCCATTCTTCGTCCAAACAGACAAACCCTCTGAATAAGGACAGCCTCTTGAATAAAAATACTGCAGTAATGTTTTCTGAGTTTTTTCAGACTGTAAATTCTTGGTTTACCAAGGAGAAATACCCAGGTTTGAAAGCCTTGATAACATTTCTGAAATGTTATTATCTATGGGGATACACCAGAATTCACCAGAAGTTCATTAGTCACCTTGTCAGGCTGTGAGGATGTAGTTATTAGTTATATGTGGAAAGGAACAACAGACATTTCCAGTGCCCTTCTTTTCCTACTGTTCCTTTAACATTTTTTCTCCCACTCTCAGCTTCACTTCTTTTTCCATGTTGCCTCTTACAGTTTGAATAACTTCCAATCTCCCACATGCCAAATCTCCTTTAGATCCTTCCTTAAAACCTTCACATAGCCTACTTACGCTGATATTTGCACCAAGACATCTCCATTCATTCCCCATCTGAACTATTGTCCCATAAATCATATTTGTCTTGCTTAGATTGTCAGCACTAAACATAAAGCATGTCCCGGACATTCTAGCAGTCGTTCCTAGTCTGCTGCCACATGAATGATAGCAGGGTCTTGTATCAATTTCTGCGCATTTCCCAGCAGGACAGAGGAGAAAAAAATAATTCAAAGAACTTCACAACAGCCCTCAAGGCTTGTCTGTATTACACAGCTGGGAACAAACATTTCTGCCTCCTGTGAACTACAACTCACAACATTATTAGTTAACCAAAGGTTAAATGTAAGTAACAAATGTTTGTTCCTATCACACTCGACAGTTCCTTACACACATACAGACATCTCAGTAGACAGTAAACATGCCTTTTCTCTTGGTTCTGGAACTGAATGTTTCAAATGACACAGTAACTGAACCTGAATACAAAGAATAATTATTAGTCCTTAACAGTCAATAAGAATTGCTTAAAACTTGATGAGAAATATCTGTGAACAGTTTTGAAAATGAATTTTGTCAGGCCATACTTAGTCAACAGCTCTCTATATCAATTGTGAAGATTAATGGTTTTTTCCATGAAACTAATGCCAGAACTTTGACTCACTGGAAATAAAACATTAGTTTAAAGAGCTACCCATTATCATTTGTTTTACAGTAAAAAATAAATTTCATGAATTAAGATATAAAACATTTTGTCACATAACAGTATGTTGGAGAAGACATGGAAGGTGACCTGTGTACAAATAGTTCATCCATCGTTGCCAAGTTCCCAACTACTGTAACACTTGCACAGTTTACATGGAAAGAGAGAGGTTTTCCTTGCTCAGACTGTTGACTTAAGTTAGCTTTCCTCTGTAAAGCAGAAAGTATAACACCTACCTTACAGGAGTATGGTGATGACTGTCATTTTCATTGTCCACAGTGTGCAGAACCTCTCCTGTATGTTAACATCTGCTGCCTTAATACCAGCACTGGCCTGGATGCACAGCCCGTGAGATCTTCTGGCACATGACACCTTTACACTTGTGAGTAGAGATTTCTCATATGCATAAAAGTTTTCAGAAAAAAATCCTAGCATAGGGCAAAGAGGTTGTACAGGTTGTAACTACAAAGTAATGACCGTTTCTTGGAAGCAACCTCTACACCCTTAGCATGTACTGATGCTTACTTGAAAGACACTAACAACATTTCATTGAAATCACAATAAAAATCTTTCACATTGAAAATCTGTATTAAATATGAGACAAGAAATAAAGACAGGCATGATTTTTGTTTTTTTTAATTTAGAATGATATTAACTGTCATTGCTGGAGTATCAAAAAAATCATACCAGGAATTCTTGCAAATTTGCAAATCCTTAGCTTTAAATTCTGTCTCTCTCAGAAAATGCTGTGGACAGCAGTTGTTGTTCTGTCATACTTTCAGTAGAATACATCTCATTTTATATTGTATGTAAGGTTTTATTCTCTTTTTTTTTTTTTTTTTTTTTGCTGTGACACTATTTTTGCCAATTATTTTGCCAGATTTTTTTCCTTTACAATATATACTCATTCTTAACCTATGGAACTCTGGAACTGGTATTCTTGGCTTTAGGGGTGCTCTAAAATGACAAAACTGGGAAAGCACTGGCAGATAGTGCCTTTGCAAGGGGGAACAGATGTTTTGCAAAGACTGAGAAGCTAAGTTATCTGCAGAATTCCTAAACTCCAGTGGATTTAATGCTTCTTGCTGTCTCTGAAATACCAATGCTTTGATGTGTGTCCCATTTCCTGGATTCACTAGCACTGTGAATTTTGGGATCTGTGCAGACTGTTTAAGTTTCCCCTCCTCAATATACATCCTAAATATTTTGAAATACTGAATTTTCTGAAGAAACTACCAGTGAAAATGTTGTTAAAGGTAATTCAGAGCACATGTAAATAAACTGAAATATATTTCCTCTGTAAAAAATGATTTCTTCAAAGTTCCTAAAAGTGGCCAGGATTTTGGTTCCACAATATGAAATACTTGGTAAAGGCTGTGATTTTTCAGAGGACGGATAAGTAGCTTCAGAAAACAATACATAAACAAGACATCTTCAGTGTGCACCCACTTGGCTATTTAAAAATGAAAGCACTCCAAGTTTCTAGTTTCCATGGATAAACTGGGCATATGTAAACCTACTGTGGATTCTTATGCTGACTGCTTCTTGTTCCACGTTCAAAAGTGCTCAGTTTGCAAATAGGAACCTCATCTTTCTCTACTGCCAGCTTTCCATGTTCATTCATATTTACAAGAGAGCCATTTCATGCTTTTCACATTATCACAGACGATAATTGTTCAGGTATATCTGAGAGCTCACCACCTTCATGTCAACCTCTGTGGTTCTAATTCAGGAATGCACCACAAATCCATCTTTTCTAGGCACTGTGTAGACTAAGGCCTATTCAACAGGTTTCTGAATGGGAATGTTTTCTTATAGATAATACAGCTGAAACCCACTAAATACTGTCATGGAGCACAAGGATTATATCAGATATTTCCAGGGTTATCTGTTTTAGGAATATAATAAACCCCAACAAAATCAAAAGAAATACATTATATAGAAATAAAGTTGCTCGATACAACTGAAGGAAAAGGTTCCTTGAACAGGCAATTTTTACATTGCCACTTTTGAACTGGACTTGAACAAACAAGGAAAAAGCAGTAGTTACCTGAATGCAGACAATACAAAGCTGGGAGTTAAGTATTAGTTTTAAAGAGACTGCCTAAAGGAGACAGTAAAAATTTTGTTAAATTACATTTGATGTTCAAATAGCCTGAGCAGTAGTGAGCAACTGTTGTTAGGAACCTGGCACTGCTGCACGCAGTTAAATCCCATCTGTGCTGCGTGTGAGGGGGAGATCTAGTGCCTGCCCTGTGGAGAGGACAGTTACAAACCAGGAAGATACTGTTTACATTTCAGAAGCCTGCATATTTTTAAAAAAATAACCATCATCATCATCTGCTGCCAGCTCCACAGCATATGCAGTGATTCATCTCCTGAATACAGCGAAATGTTTTAGGATCCATACTTCCATCTGTTTATAAAGAGGGCTCAGAATTCAGGAAAGTCAAAGTATTATGTGTCCAAGGGATGCTGTACTGAGCACATTATTCATTTCTTGATTCAGTAAAGTCTCCTTTGTTGAAGCTATTCAGCATTGTCACAGGATTTCCAGTCTGCTAGTAAAGTTCAGAGCTGTTACCCCAGCAGTCTGTCCTGGCTTGCTATGTGACATAGAAAATATTTCTTGTAACTGATTAGCAATAGATTGTTTTTATAACAGTATGTTTCTGTACACATGCCCTCCTCCAATATCCCTTCCCTATTCCCAGGACAGAGACACCAACTCAGTAGTCACAGACTACAATATTACATCAGAGAGCCTCATTAAATCACTATAGACACAATTATCTTTTGTATCCATCAAACCATGAAAGGTTACCTGAGTTACTAAAAAATTCCAGGCGTGTCTTCCCAATAAACAACAGTATAGTGATTAATTGCTAAAAGAATCTGCTGCTTTAGGAGGAGATTTTATTTGCAAAGTTTAACATACTCATTCACCAGACAACTGAACTCTCCACTTCTCACTTTCTCAGGTCACCTGCAAGTACTAAAGATTTATGTGAGCAAGAAATATTGTTACTTTTTAACATGGTGATGTTTTTTTAAGCAACATATTTCAGATAGAGATTTAGCCCCATGATGCATAAAAAGAAAGAGACTTTGCCTTGAGAGGATTTGGTATGAACTGGGTCACAAAGGCAATTAAAAGTCGTAAACCAGATGTATTATGTCTGTTCTATCCTTTTCGTTAGTGTCAGCGGGTGAAATCGTAGCATGGTACGCCCTGGTTCATTTTGTCATTCTAAAGCTAGAAATTATGTAAATTTTAAAAAAAAGCACTTCCCTGATTTTTTTAGTATTGTGAAAGACAGTCATTTTATTCCACTTAAATCAATGATAAATTCAAATCTGAAAATGCATGAGTATTTTTAAATATGCTGATTCTATAGAGTGCATTCCATAGTCTGGATTCACTTTAATTGTGATTAATTTGTTTTCTTCTATAATCCCATAGTATCTACATATAGGATGAAACATATGTAAATAAATCACATCATTAACACCATGCTTTCATTCACCTGTGGAATGAATCATAACAATTACTCGTTCAGTTAAAGCACACACTTTAGCTTTCACACCGATGAGATGGGCTTCTAATGTGCTTTCTGCTTCCATGGAAGACCAGTTTAAACACAGTGAAATAAATAAATCATGTATGTGGTCTTTCGGTCCAGAGTTACTCAAGTTAATTATATGTCTGTTGGTTTTGCCTAATAACTAATGCTACAATATTTACTGTAATAAGCTGAAGTAAGCTCCGAGCCCCTTTAAAATCACACTCTGTAGAATGCAAAAACTATAAACACCACAGAATGAGGAGTCCACCTGAAAACAGATTCATCACTTATTTGCCAAACTTCCTGCAGGTGGGGGAGGATTTGCTATTCTCAGTAAGGTGACTGCTGGGAAAACCACTGCAATAACTTGGTGGCCCTGAGCAGCCAGTGCTGTGGCATCATTCCTAAGTAAATGCCATCTTTGAGAGCCCACCCACTGCAGGAGAGTAGAAGTCTTTGGCTTCATTGCTACCTACTAGAGTGGAGATCAGTACCTAGTAAGTTAATGGAACTAATTAGCTTAAGTCAGCTTTCACTGGTCTAGTACCAAAGAGCCACTGCGTCTGGCTGCCCAGGAGATCTCCAGAGACACAGGATGCTGTGGCAGAGAGGTGTTACCTCATTGCTTCAGGTTTCCTTTATTCCCTGTGACACCACTCCCTGAGGCAGAACTAATCAAAATGGATAGAGACTTCCAGGAGTCCACCTCAGAAAGCTCACCTTCATGAACCATCTGGTTCTTTCTTCAGCTTGCACGGTTTGGGTCATATTTGTGCTCTCATCATTACCTGTGGGACATTCAGACTCATACCTGATACAGCTATCTGCATTCTGAGGGGGAAAAATGACATATGTCACATCTAAATAGCTCACTTTCCATAGCTAGACAGGAATGGGCCTGTAATGTGCTTTATACTGCCAATAATTTTTGTGAGGAGGAAATTGTTGGGGCACTGGAAGTTATTTATTTTCCACTATATTTTATTAGGTTATTTCCTGTTTTCCTTCCTGTTCTTTTGCTCTGTCTAATTTGGCAGATTGATTTTCTCCTTGCACTTTCCTTCCTTTTGGTTTATTCTCCCAGTCTAACTCACCATCTACTTGTCCAAATCTTCTGGACATCAGCTGGATCTTAGAAAGTAGAGCTGGCCAAGGATTTCAACATTTAAAATGTGGATAAAGCTTTTCAGCTAATTTAAACCTTCAGGCTTGCCATTAGAGTTATATCCAAATCTAGAAAACAGTACTTTCCTCTGTGATATTTTTTCCCTGCATATTTGTTTTTCCTTTTACTTTATTTCCCCCACACTTATTCTAGCCCCTGCTTTACCTTGTTCCTGTTCCCACTAAAGTCAGTGAAATCGTAGGAGGGTATGCTAGTCAGAGTACCAAAAACATCACAGTTAGACCGGCCCAATTCTTCTACTTTCTATTTGAGGTATTAGCATGCTCCCAAACACCTCTGCACCTCACTATTTTTTTGACATTTAGATTGAGACTGGCAGAGGGCAACTGGGAAATAACACAACATTCCTGCTACCACCTGATGAGCATTGGGCAAAAGAGAGCATTTGTATGGGGTTAGGTAAACTTACCTGGCCTAAGACCTTTATTGCTGAACACATTCACCTTCCTTCTCTGTTAAATCTTAGTAAAGTATAATCATCTTAAAAACATTTATTTATCAGTGAGTACAATATTCAGCTTTGGCCTCCAGCTCCATCTCTCTTCTGTACTGCATATTTAGTTGTATTGGGAAGTGAAAATTGCTCATTGCATGAAAAAAATTAACCATATTTCTCCAAAGGTGAATTTTCCAATCTAGCAGCTCACAAATTTCTAGTGAAATCCACCATGCTTCAGTAAACTAGTCTCTCTAAAGTTATGTGCCCCTCTAGACTGAGATAAATTGAAGAACATTAGATACATCTATACCTTGGGAAAAGGGATCATTAAGTTCAACTCGCAGAGAAATAGCCCCAGGGGATCTTGGGCTTATTCAGGCTAGCCAAAGGCCATAGCCAGCACAGCAAAAATTCCAAAATTTAACATATTTAAGCTATTAATTTGAATTGCCAAAGAGTCTTTAGACATACTGTTACAGAGCCCTGAAGTGGAATTACTCAGCGGTTAATTTTACTCATCAGCTGCATCAACACATGTTCAAGAAAGGCAGGAATGTTGTGTTATTCTTGCAGCATTTTATGATTTCTCTCTTCAGAAAAAAAAAACAAAACAAAACAAAACCCAAAACCAATTGGGCGGGTATTTTTTAACAGACATTATTTTTGTTATAACTCTTCAATATAAACAAAACAGCACACTGTTGGTTCACTTCAACAGCACATAAAATAATTGAAAAAAAGAAACTTACCAAATGTTAGCATTACATTACCCAAATGAGGAAAACTCATTTATTTTAATTACAAGTTTAGTAGTAACTGTGCAGAAGCCATCAAAACTGGAGGGGGAAACTCCTAACATTGCTTTCCTAATCAGTTTCTAAAACGTTATCTAAGTTTCAGCATTTGTTAACTAAGCACAAATTTGATAGCATTGAGGGGAAGCAATACACTCAAACGAGATTACGGAGACAAGAATATGCTGATACTAAAAGCAGTGAAAAAATATTTTTTATGCCAAGAAAGAAAAAACCTTGGGGTATGACCTGGAAATTTGAACACTTGAAGAACAAGGGTAGAGCATATTTTAATTTTCATTTTTTGGCACACTCTGTTCACTCCAATTTACTGCTCATGCATTTGGACACAGATTCAACTGTCTCCTGTATCCAAGGATAATGACCTACCAGTCCAGTGATTTAGTAAACCTCAACTCTGTGCAGCCACTCAATCAGTGATGGGCTAATCCCTTAATGGCCATTTGTGTCTTTCCAATGCATCCTAAAGAGTTCTGCAACACTCCGATTCTGCTGCACAGAATTATGTGCACTTCTTCCACCCTTGCTATCTTATCAGGTAGCTAATTCCCACAAATGATCATGCAGTTTCAAGTTTAAGATGAAATTGCAATTGAATCATAAATTTGTCACTCTCCAGACAGCTGCTAAGTCAGTAAAATCATGAACAAGTGGGGATTAGTCACTGGATTGAACAATTAAGACCTGTGAGTGCATCTGGCCCTCTGTCAGAGACATGTTTATTGATAAAAAAATAGTTTATGTAGAGGTTTAAAATGTTATTAATTCTTAAGTGGGGCCTAATCCTTTATCTAGTATATTGTGACACAGCTAACTATCCCACTAACGTCTTGTTCTGCTCAATTGACTATTTAAACAGAATTAATCTTTTGAAGTAACGATGACTGCGAGCCGTTATATATTACCAGAGCAGAGTGCAGTGAGAGATGTAATTTACAAAAATTGTTTGCTTCTGTGATTTTGGGTTTTTTTTTAATCTGTAAAGGAAAACAGCCTTCCAGCTCATCACCTAGTTATGTGTTTATTAAAACATTCATATACATTAAGCAATATATTTCTGACACAAGAAAAATATGTTTCCTGCAGAGAACTGACATATGCACACTTCTGAGCCCTATTTTCAAAAAAATGAGGGCACAAGGGGATACTGGAATGATATTTTGCACTGCTAGTTACATAATGGAAACAAAGGAGATAAGCACTTCCCCCAAGTTAGTGACCCCTATTCAAAGTTTTCTTTCGTAGCGATTTTCCCCATTGTATCACATAGCCATGTTTTACCATGATCTATTTTTGTTAGTTTATTGTAGGCAACAGTAGGTCGCCGAAATGTGAACTACTTACTGTTCTGTGCCTGTAAATTTTACTCCTTTCATATTTAAACACTGAGATAGTTTCTTAACTACACGTATAGATAGATCGAGATTCTGGCTACTTCTATAGTTCTTTAGTTACAGGGTATTCACTGTGCTGACAACCAGCTGTGAAGAACTCAGCCTAGACTAAAAGCCTCACCAAGCATGCTACTAACAGCAGCAATTTTTGTTCATCTTTGTTCTGACTGAGACTTCAACTAGTAATTTAAAACTAAGTGATTTAAGGTATAATTCACTAATGATAGCATGAGTGTGCTTAGTCTCGTTACCCAACAGATTCAGTGCCTAACAGGTCTATAGTGAGTGATCATTGATGAAGCTCTTCAATGCCACCAGTATCAGTTTTTCTGATTTCTCTGATGTAATTAAAAAAACCCCAAACCACAAACACACGCATACCACCACACAAAAACACAACCACCCTAGCATTCCCGTATCTGTAGATAAAAATGTGACACACTTGCCGGATAGAAATCTCTATGCTGTACTTGCCTGTTATAGAAATGATTCACTGGAGCTACACCAGATGAAGGAGAAAATTGAATTTCCATTTTCTGCAGCCCAAACACTTGCATTCCATAGTGCTGAGGACAAGACTTAGTTTTAAAGTAGATTTGTACCCTTCTGTCCCTTTTATCAGAAGATACTGAAACTAAACGAGGTTTGATAGAAACATTTTGTTCAACTTTACGTAACAGTTTCCAGCATTTTATTTCAATTAAAAAAGATTAAATGTAAATTTGGCCCAATAAAATTGAGATTTGGGACAGATACCTAAGCTTGGCTGCCCATCTGAAAAATCAATTCATACCCTTAATTAACTTAGTAATGTGCCTATACTACAGTGTTCCAGAGTTCAAAGCCACATCAATATACTAACTATGTATTAGCTCCACACAAGAAGCTGAGATGAGTTAATGTTATGGAGGAAATTGGCATCTCCTTATAGTCACATAGCAGTGATATTGTTCCTCTCACTCTGAGCAGCACCAAATGTAGTATCATATGCAATAAACAATCATCACAGTATCAAGTTCACAGCATTCAGCTGGAAATAAAGTTTATATATAACTTTGGCAGTGCATAACTTCATTCTGTATCTTCAAAACACTCTTTACCCACCACTTGTTACTGAGTCTGTGACTGGGGAAGACTAAATAAAGCATAGAAATTAAAGTATGGTTGAGAAAGTTCTCAAGGCACAGTTCAGTCAGGCAGGTACTTTTACCTACAGTGTAAATTTTGGATGGGATTAGTACTGGGCTACGGTGGAAAAATTCAAGTCTAAATTAACCATTGCCTGGTTTTTGAGCAGAAAAGCTCAAAAGAGTCCCAGCCATTTCACAGACATAGCATTTCTGCAGCCCATCTTGCACAAGGAGGTCTCAAAGTCAGATTTTAATGTCTCACTCATGCAAGCCAAAATTATGCCCTCAAAGATACCTCCTGCAGAATCCCTGAACTGCTTAATTCACACCCAACTACAGGCTACAGCAAAGAGAAGAGGAAGTCTTAGTCACTGCTTAGACAAAGGTAACAACTGCCAAGGGCAGTGTTGCACAGCAGTGGCCAAGTCCCTCTGGACTGCTCCTCGTTTATGCTCGGCTCACTGCAGCATTAGCACCAACAGTCAGGTGGGAGTCTGGGGCTGGGCCACATACACCTGTTGAAGCGGGAAAGTTTAAATTTGTATTCATTATGGCAAATTCTCCCTCAGTATAGCACCCTATGGTCTTTGTCAAATCACAGCCGAAGGGCCTCTTGCTTAAAGAGCACAGCCCAAATTCTTCTGACAACCAGGTTGGATTAGGGTGATTCACTTCATGAATCAGACAGAACATGCCCTGCACTAGCCATTGCTTTTCCATGCTGCTCAAAAGCATATTTTTGTAAATACTCTGAAATCCTGCTCACATGGGTCACAGTCATTTCATTTTGCCCTTGCCTGTGGCTGATCAATGCAAATTAAATTTCATGCCAATCAGCTTGAGCAATCTGCACAGCGCACAGAAATCCAGAGTTTCCACTAGAAGGCAAAAGTGTTTTCACCAGTTACTAATGTTTTCAGTAAAGGTCAGAATTCTAAATGCACTGATAAAAAAAGGGAGAATAATTTAAAAATTCAACCTCAATAATCTTTGTTTTAAAAATATAATTGAAAAATACAGCTAGGTTACTTAAGACCTTTTTTTTCTGAGTTTAATATATGTCTGAATAAAAACATTTAAAATGTGAAACAACAACCCTGCCTTTAAAGATGGATCTCTGCAAAAAGAGCCAGGAATGTACTAAGCTATTTCCAGAAAATGGCCAAGTTAAACAACACACAGTGACAAAATTCCCCTGACTAAAAACAATGTTAAACATTTAATGACTATTCACTACAATGCTCCTAAAGTGCATTTGTGTTTTGAGCCAGTATTTCAACTGGACCCCAAGAGTAGTTTATCCCTATCTTCTAACATTAAATACTCACTCCAAACTGAGAAAGGTAGTTTAAAAAAAAAAAAAAACCAAAAAAACCCCACACAAAACCACAAAACAAACAAATTAACAACAAAAACCTGCCCTAGTTTTCACTGTCACTTGAAATTTTGTTCTACTTAAATAATATACATATCTTACCCTGTTAAATGCTGAATCATATATCAGAGGTACTGGACTCCAGCAGAACTACATGATATACAGAATATAATCCCAAGACATAGACCTTTCTGTGGCATGTGACAGAACATACTCTAATTGTATACTCATGGAGAATAACCAGGATAATAAATTCAGAATAATCAGTGGGTTTTTGAAACTGATCCAGTAATTTTTGTTCAGGTAGAAGTCTTACTCAGCGTCAGGAACATGGAGCTTTTTTAAGACTCTAAGACTGCAGATTCAGCAGAGACTTATACTATTAGAAAAGCATTATATTACACTCATTAACATGGGAGATTAATATTTTAACTGGCTGGTCTCAAAATTCATAGTTAATTGTGAAATTCCGAGTCTTTAATATTTTTTTGGTTCCCTGTGGTACCCAGTTCCAATGTATACTCTGGCACCATTAGAAATCACATTGCATAAGTGTCTATTAAACAAAATATTTCAAGATGTAAAGCCTTAAAAAGAACAGTGTATGTTTTGCTGAAGCCACCCCCCCCCCAAATTGGTTTGGGTCAATCCAATTTTTATATGATTTTTGGTATCTAGCTGTCATGGCTTAACCTCTGCTGGCAGCTAAATACCAAGCAATGAAATGATATAGACAAAGCAGTAACAAAAAGCTCTACCTGTGCCTGAGATGTCAACTTCCCCTGCTCCAGCCACAATGAAGCAAGTTGAAAACAGGGGCTGGGCCATGTTCCCCACCCCCCAGCCCTCCCGTTCTATGGGGTATGACATCAGCATGGTATCAAACATCCCCTTGGCTGGTTCAGTTGTTTATCCCAGCTCTGGCACCTCCCAGCTCCAGCCCCTCCCCACTGCTTGGCCCAGCAGCTGCTTGTGATAATTAACCTAAAGCAAACCCAGGGCACCTGCCCATTCAAAACTTTTTGCGATCTAATTACATGAAACAAAATAGCACATCAATGGAAAAACAGTAAACTCTAGAAGTTCTTCACTGAGAAAAAATTCACTTTCTTTTTACATTTGACTGTCTTTAATGAATTTTAGCACTCTCTGAAATGGTCAAGAAAATATTTGTTCTCTAGGCAAATATCACATATCTATCTAGGAGATTTTAAATGTTGTGGCTCTAAAGCAAATATTGAGGAATAGCTGAATAACATTTACAAGGTACCAGCTGCTTCCCATTTCTCATTGCGGATACGGAATATTCTCCTCTTACCTGACTGTCTTTAACTTAGACAAAGTTCATAATAAAATCTTTGGCTGGATGATTGACATGAAGGGAGCCTGGACACTTCAGTCCAGCTTCTAGTGGCTGCATTCTCCACATATGCAGCCAAGAAGTATGAAAGCCAAAGACTGGGAGGGCAGGGAGAGCAATCGGTTACCTTCCCCCAGGGTGCAAGTCTAGAACTCTCCCATTTGCATCTGAAGTACAGTGGTAAAGGCCTGAAGTGAAAAACACACAGCTACTGCCTGGTGTCTCTGTGTTGTGTAGCTAAAAGCAAGGCTCTACCACTTGGGGCAGGAATATTTCCCCATCAGTGCACTCATTCATTTTTTACCTTTAATAGTTAATGATTTGTTAAGGAGACAATGGAAATGTCTTCAGTGTTTGATTAACCTTTAGAAAAGAAGGGAGATTCTGAAAGACTTAACTATTAGACCAGTGTGTGGTAGGTGGAGAACCAAAGGGTTAAAAAAACTAATCATGGCAGCCATCAAGCAGCAGAGAGTAGCAAACATACTGGACACAAACAGGTGATAAAAGGTGATAAGAGAGATGACAAAATTAAGAAAATAAAGAACACTGTTATAAAGATTTATAGATCAGCTAAAGCAGAGCAAAATAAATGATAACAAACACTGATAAAAACGAAATGGGGCATCAGCCATATAAACACGCAGGAAACTTCAATGCTTCTGTATAGTACTATGACACAGCTTTGTTTACACCAGCATTGACCTTTTGCTCCCAAAGAAGTTTATTAACCATCTTGGTCTTTCTTTGTGTTGCTTTACTCATCAAGAGAAAGTTGTACAGGCTTGATTCTGATGAATGGTTTTTTCAGAAAGTCAAGTTATCCTTGACTAGATGCAGATGGCCTAGTAAAAAATGAGTGCTGCCAGCAGACATTGTCTTTATCAGTAGTAAAAGTTCAGCAGGGACTAGACTTCCTCATCTCTGGCCAGAGAAACCCAGCCTTCTGTTTCAGCACCATATCACATATTGTCCTAATGAATTCTTGTAACACACTGCAGTCCAGATAAATATGCTTATATTAATGTTTTTTGGCAGTCTGGGGCATGGTACAGAATTGACACAAGTGTTTGGATTCTGCCTGCAGCAGACACTAGGAATTTATACAGCTTAGAAATATTAGACTGTTGTTAGGTTGTTTGTCCTGTGTGATGACCTTCAGTATTGCAAACTGCATCTCGTCCTCCCCAGACTGGCTTCACAAAGGGGAAGCCTGCAGCAAGCCACGCCGAGGTCTGCAGATTGCAGCGGGGTAAGGAAGCGGCTCAGTCACTAGAGGGTTTCATTCATTCCACAACAGTACCAAAACTAATTTGAGAGTTATATTTAAGATGGCCCAGTGGACATTCACCAGGGCAATTCAAATCCTGCTGCCGTGGGACCTTTCCTTTCTTTGATTCTCTATTAATTCTTCCTTCTAATAGTAGAAACGTGCATCTCCACACTTCTGACGTAATGGGCACCGATTGATTTACAGCACACCTCTCTTCAGAGCATGAAGCACCATCCTAGGCAGACCCAAGGACAGGAGGAGCTTAGCCTTTGGAGAATGCCCCAGGAATTAGATTTTTAAACATCTGTAATTCTCAATAGCTACTGAGATCTACTTGGATAAATGCTGTCATGACAGTAATAACAGCACAATAACATACTCAGGCTACTGAACTACATTTTGAGTTTCATTATGTGCTAGTCTTCAGCTCTGGCTGCTGCTTTGTAAGTCCTGTAACTTTCTGTTGCAGGTTAGGAAATGCCTCCAGCTGCAGCAGGCGTCTGGGCTGCAGCCAGTGCCCAGAAATGCTTCTCTCCTAAGAGCAACACACCGTCCAGGCTGAGCCGTCTAGTGGCTAAGAGTGCAACAGCTCCCCTGCTCTAAATACTGGTCTTTATTGGGCTGGAGTGCTTGCCAAACACAGGAGGTAAAAAACTCTTTATTTGCCTTTACCATGTACCTTTACTGTGCAGCTAGACCAACAACTTAACCTAAACCCCTCATCTATATGGTTAAAAATGTCAGAGACCTTCCTGGGAGGAAACATTAAGCAGATGTGGTTATTGTACAAGTAAGAGCACGTGCACAAGGACACACCATTTCCCAAGAAACTCTGGGGTAGGCTTTTTTTCCAGGCAGGGAGGTTGTTTTCTTTCTGTAGTTATGTTTTTCAACAATTCATTCAAATGAATGGGAGTTCTGGGGAATGACTCAGATGAGAATGAGCCATAAAAAGAAACAGCCTGAGAAAAAATATAGTTGTATTTCTCTCCTGCAACTCCATACTAAGGTGTCTCAGTGCTCTGTGGGTGTTTTTTATAATCCCCTTGCACCAAAAGGGGTTTTGGATAATGGGGAAGGTCAACTAGTTTTATATGAGATTTATCTAGTCATTGATGCCAGGCAGATCAGCCAGGTCTTTCTGTTGCTGCTCAGCCTGTTTGCAGATTAAGACCTTGATTCTGCCAGACTTCATCAGAACATAACTAGCCTGTTTCACATGAAAAACAGTGATGCTGTTAAGTTATATTTATACTTGTGGGATAGGCTTTTAGTCATCAGGAATAGAATAACCCTGCCTGGGACTACACTTTTCTCATTCAATATTTTTAGTGCATTTAAACACTTGTCTTTTAAAGCCTTATCTGTGGCTTGCAACCTCTTCAGGGCAGAGTATTCCTGCTACTTAGTGTTCCTACAGCATCTAGCACAAGATCTGTCTCTGTTACATGTGTCTTCTAGGGCATTTTTCAGACCATCCTCACTGCTCAGAGCCCTTTGAGATGTCAAAGCTAACTGTTAGCAGCAGAAGGTGGCATTTGTGTTTGGATTGCAATACACATAGAAAACTGCACTATATTTGCTTACTTCCAGTGGTCATGCTGGACTTCATTCCCTCTCCACCATCATTTAACAACCTTACTGTGCTGGTGGAACCACACCTGCTTGTCAGCTCAGAGGTGGCAAAACCAAGCACTTAAAACTAGGTTTCATCACGCTGCTATTTGAAGCCATGGAAGTTCTGCCAGCTTTTTCTATGGGAATTGACACAGGCTGTGCTGACAACATGAA
The DNA here is from genome assembly GCA_033439905.1 of Ceryle rudis. Classification (NCBI taxonomy): domain Eukaryota; kingdom Metazoa; phylum Chordata; class Aves; order Coraciiformes; family Cerylidae; genus Ceryle; species Ceryle rudis. The sequence goes on from JAAGNO010027259.1 coordinate 45,321, forward strand.
AATATGCAAAGCTCCGTACAAGCAGAGAAGAACATAACATAAGAAATATTTTGTCTTTGCCTCACTCGAGTCATATGCTAGCCAACTCTGTTCTTTCCTATAAGTAGTCTTTCATGAAAAATGAACAAAAAAAAAATGTGGGTTTGGGGTTTTTGGGGTTTTTGCTTGTTTGTTTTTCTTTTGGTGTCTCTTTCTGTGCTTTCCATCAGTAACTCACAAGAAGACAAGCTGCTTGGATCAGTAGAAGTTCTTCAAAAACCTGCTTTTTAGCAGTTCTGCCAGGGCATCTCACTAGTGAAACCAAGGGTAGGACTTAGGCCAGTGCACTGAGAGCACACACATTTCTGTCTGTCAGGCTCATCTCCCTTTCAAACTGTTCTGGCAGATTCCCTTCAGCCCTCCCAGGAGGCTCCAACAGCCCTGGTAAGTCTCCCCTGAATGCCAAGAGCCGCTCTGCTTCTCTGCTGAACAACTGGGGCTCAGAGCACTCTCTGAGGCTATTGGCCCACCGTGCCTGTCCTCTGGGTTTATCTCAACTCTACCCCCGGTTTTGTCACTGTATCCTTCAATCCCCTCTCTCCCCATAAAAGTGTCTAGCTGTCTCTTAAACTCACTTTACCATTTGCTTCTTTGACCTCACTTGGCAACTTATCCTTGTGTTTATTATTTGAGGTGGAATAGTTCTGGCTACATTCCTGGGTTTACTCTTAATTGTCTAATTTTTAGAATGGTGTCAGTGGGGTTGGGATTTGGGTTTGGGCTGTTTTTTAATTCGTTGCTCCAGTGACCAGGTCTTGTTTCATTAGGCTCCTTTGTGCCATCAGGACTTCCAATAACTAAAAGAATCCTAATGAATATTTTATTGGCTCTTCCCAAATATTGCAGCTGGGCTTTCTTGTCCATTAGTACCATTCTGAACTACATACACTGCCTTCAATTACCTTTTTGTTAATTGGAGGGGAGGGAGGGGGAAGGAGGATTTTCCCCAAGCAAGGAAGACTTCCCCAGCTAAAAAGCTGAGTCTCTCTGCCTGTCCTTGCTCCAAGGGGGAGGTACAAACAGGGCTCAAGCAGGACCGTGCAGTAGAAGTTTTCCATGTTCTCTGGCAGCACACCTCTGTCTGCTGGTTGCCTTCATGTACTCACCTCACGCTAGGTCCAGGAAGCTCCGAGGTGTGGGGTTGCAGGCACCTTCTCAGAGCCCCTTGATCCTCTCCAGAGCCCTGTCAGGCTTTTGGACAAGGCACTAGGAGCAACCTGCTTACCATACTGGATTTGCTGTCAGGTCACACTGATGATGGGAAAAGACTGCATGTGATGGGGTTTTCTCAGTGCCTGTTTGGGGAAAGGGAAGGAGGAAGAGACACTGGTTTAAGGCACCTACCTGCATCTTCAGGAACTGTTCCCAGTTGTTGTAAGGTTGTTTGGTGAAGGAATGAAATGTATCCTACTGACATCCTGAAACAGATAGGCTTGGTTGGAGTGGCTTCCAAAATGAATAACCTGCCTAACCCACCACAGAAAGAGAAGGAAAGAGCTCCTTCTTTGCAAGTCCTCCCCTTCCCTTCCAGGAACCAGTATGTGTCTGAAGAATGGACTGCATTCAGGTTGGTTGCCTAATTGCAGCAAGGTAACGCCTTTGTACCTCCTGTTTGGCCAGTACAGTCTGTACCCTTAAAGAATATGACATGCACCAGAAGTAGATCACATGGCTACAAGTCAGGCATGTTAGCTCTCGGGTTTTCCTAAAGTAGAAGGGACAGTTTGCTGCATTCACCTGTCTTGAAAACACTGGTGAAAGTCAACTTTTGAATCCCAGCTGACACCATCAGAGAGAGATCACGTTCCCGCTCCTACTCAACGCATCTTGTACGTCGTGCAGTGACAGGGAAAAAGTACAAACGTTATCTATATAAATAACATTCTCCTTCTGGGGAGCTGTGGAGGCTACAGGACAGGAACAGTGTGTCAATCACAGCAAGACCATCAGCCAAAATAGCATTGGTCACTATTTTCAGTTTAAGAACAGAGGGCAGAGGCATAAAAGATTTGCTCAGTTAATTGTGGGTTGAAAATTTTCCAGAGAGCTGAGGATACTTGTAAGATACAATCAAGTGCAGCCCCCTCATCTTTCATATGGAGGTCAAGGTCACAGAAACTCGGCCTGCTGAGCAGTTTCTGCTTGCCTCAAAATAAGGAATTGCATGCTGCAAGAACCAGCATCTAGGGGCTGCTTCTGAGAAATTCATGCAGCAAAGAACATCAGTAAAAGTGTCTCACCGGATAGAATCCTGAAAACAGGGAAGTGAAAGGGAAAGGCCTGAAATGCCTCTCATTACAAAGACTGTAAAATAACTAGAAAAAGAATTTAAAAATTTTGTAAACTTTTACCATTGCCCTCACTGTACTGGTCAGGTTAGGGGATGTAAAGATCCTCAAACAGCAGCATAGCGATAAGTGCTTTCATTGAAAAAGTGGCAACAGCAAAACCAAAAGGACATGGTCTGTCACTCAGGAGCCCACGCTTCATTTTTTGTAGCCATCTACCATTACTATGTGGCATGAGATTCACTAAGCGGTGAACCCATGGCTGTAGTTATTTACAGGTCACTGGAAGTCTGGCCTGTGCTGCAGCGAAGTTTTGGTCATATTTCACAAAAGATACCTTTATTTATGTTTGACTAATGCAGGCACAACTGGAGGCTGACTTTTTCTAGCTTTCGGCATAAACAATTGTGGCAGGTCTCTGTTTTGGGTGCAGACTGAAAAACATTGTTTTGTAGTTGCAGAAGACTGCTGGGTAAATCAGAGGACATTGTTATTGAGACTGAACTTTTAAGAAAGCAGGAGTTGCTTTATTTTTTAATTCTGTGCAGTTTATGTACACTATTCGCTCCAAATATTTGATGTTTGCCACACTTGTTAAGAGTTTCTCCAGAGAGATGCTGTCTTTTGGCAGCAAAAGATAAAGTTGACTGATACAAATGAGTCACAGTACCCCAACAGTAATTAACAGTGATGCAATACCCATGCGAAAAAGAGGACTTGAAGAATTAACTGTTGAGTTTTCTTGACGATGCAGCTGCACTTTAAGAGAGAAAGCTCAACCCATCATAGAACTCCATTGTGTACATTAGAGAAAAAAGCTTGGCAAGATACATTAAAGATTTTTGCTAAAGAGATACAAATATTTTGCAAGGTCAAAGGGCACCGAGGCAGGCTGTACTTACTTCCAAAGAAAAGTAGGCAGTATGACAAAGAAACAGTAATATTTTTTTATCTTCATTTTCACACTTCATCATCTAAGAAAGACTGTCTTTTTCAACCTGCTGAACTGATTTAAGCCACCCCAACTCTAAGTTAACTTTTACTTAAAAGTCAGTCTATGACATCCTAATCTAAGAAGTTATCTGTGCTTATGGTTTCAGTGCAGTTCTACAGAAGGCCAGTACTGCTATTTATAAACTGGATTTTACTGTTCTATAAAGTTCTTACGCAAATCTTACAAGTTGAAAGAAAAAGAATAATTTGGTAAGAACACGATTGAAGCAACTGCTTTATAGCACAATATGAAACTTGACACTGTTTTCTGCTGCCAGTATGATTCCCAAGTGAGATGGATAAATTGTGGTCAAGACCTGGACAGGTTAACTAGTGGTCATCAGCGCTGGTGGTACCTTTATATACAAAAAAAATAATGGATACTATTGGACAGGGCATTTGAAATTTAATACCAGACATGAAACAAGACATCTGTTGGACTCTCATTTGTTTCTCTTTGAATGGGCTTTAATTGAAAGCTCAGTGAAAAATGCAGGTTACATTCTTAGTGTTATCAATAGTTTGTAACAGCAACAACATCAGAACAGTGATGCATCTAATATTTATACACTTTCTAATTTTAGATGATACATTATCAGATATATATACACACAATTTCAAGCAATTAAAAGTAAATAATAAACCCCTCCTCCCAAAACCCTGAAACAATATATTTCCTTACACTAATAATGTCTTTTTCACATATACTTGACAAAGAGTCTTTTTAAGTTACTTATCTTAAGAGTAATCTGTTAATGGAGATCCTGGACCAGCCCCATTAGAAGTTCAGTTTTAAGTTTATACAGCTTGCTAGCCACAGAACCAGTGTGGCTTTACATTGTAAACAAATCCCAAATGTCTACAATGATTTGAATTAGTTTTGTGTAGAGGAGATCTATGCATCTCATGTTAGAATAAATTTAAACCAATACATTAAAGAGAGAGGGAGAAAGAAAGGGAGAGAGCTAATTGACAAGCGAAACAGTTTTGAGGGATCAATTATGTGATTATTTAAAAACAAGTTAACTTAATAGTAAGATTCTTATTTTCTGTACAGAGGCTCTGGTTCATCTAGCTTTAGCTGCTCTAGAAATAGGTCCTTTAAAAAAAGGGGGTTTTCTGTGAAATTCAAAAGCAGAGCTTCCAAGTTTAAAAGCTTGCCCTTTGGCAGCACAAGTACAAAATTTACCAAAAGTATCTCAGGTGATTGTTCCACCCCATTTTGTGAGGACAGCTGTACTAGCATCTGGAAACCCCAGCATGTGTACCAGTGAAGTAAGCAAAAAGCTTACCTTCAATGGGGAGGAATCAGCCTACCCACTGCAGGACTTGAAAAGGTACAACAATTTGTACCTGGAATAGTTCAAGTGAAAAAAAAACGAAAACTGGAGACAGTGAGAGGTAAACACAGCTTATAGTAATCTTGAAACAATGGCACTCTTGCTTACTTTTTAACAAAGTTACAAATAAAATTCTCTTGAACTTATTGAGTACGAGCTTGTGTAAATCCAAATGGAGGACAAGGCTGAGCAGAATCCTACAGTTTAGTTAACTTGTGTCAAATGGGATGTGAAGACAGCTGCGGCTTTCTGACAGAGGTGATCGAAGATGGCTGATAAAGTTTGCAGTAGCTCATAATGTCCCATCTGGTTTATTCACGTGTTTGAACTGTCTAAAGGGCCAACTGCAGTTTAGTCATGTTCCTCTGGTGCATGTTGTGATGACGAACTAATTCATCAGACCTGGCAAATTTTTTTTGACAGCTGGGCCACCGGCAACTGAAAGGCTTTTCACCTGTTAACAAAACACCCTGTTATTAACTGGGTATACAGCTCGCCTCAGATGCTGCTATTTGTTTTCTTTCTGCAGGGTTGTGAGGAGCTAGGCAGAGCCCCTGTCAGGAGAGGCATCCCAGGCTGTCCCGAGAGGGTGTGGGAGTGCTCTCAATTCCTGCTCACATCAGCACTTTTCAGCTGATGTTTCACAACAGCCTTTTCCAATGACGTAGAACATTTTGCCATGGTTCATTCCTGAAGACAGGCCCTTACGGAACACCATGTTGCCATGTCTATGTTACTCTCAGCTCTTGAACAAGCTTGTTTAAAAGTTACTTTGGCAGGCATACATGCTTCAGTCACACCTTGGACTGTGGTGCAGACACACTGTTAGTCACTGTGAAAATTGTCAGTGACTATTTAGAGTTTGACCTCAAGTCAAAAGGAGTTTTTTCAGCTAGTTCAGTGAGTTTGGGCTGCACTTCTTTGAAACTGGTGACTGTAAGTGAATATGATAGAAGCAAGAGAGTTCAGCATTAAGTCTGCTAAACCGTATCAAAAGTTGCCCACTACTGTCTAAAGTAGATTCACATCTAAGGGAGATATTAAAAGCTCAAAATATTCAGTGTTTTTCTAACATTCCCATGAGCATAATATTCACTAAAAGTGTCCCCAAGCAAAGCACACTCAATTTTAACAAGAAATGCCATCACCTTTTCACAGTTTAATCTGGTGTCTTAATTTTCTACAGTGTTTAAGTAGAATTTCAGGATGTGTTTCTGATGCTGCAGGAATTCTGATGGAATGCTTTCATTAGCTCAAGAGCAGTGCCTGGTGACTCATGTTTCTTTTGGAATTACATTTTCCTTTGTTTCCCCCCAAATAAATGCAATTATTTAAAGTAGGGTCAGCTCTGGGGCTGGGCTCTTCAGTGCTGTCTACACACCTCATACTGTCCAACTCAGGACACACTGGGGCGGTTTGAGCTCACCCAGACATCTTCTCTTCTTTGTCTCACACTTTGTGAATTTCACAAACATCCAAACTCAGGCAAAAGGGGATCTGGGGTTGGCATAAATGTATATTTCTGTTTGCAAAATCCTGTGCAATATATTTAAGGGAGGACACGATTACAGTCTACTTTATCCACAGTTGACGCTGGCAAAAGCATCAACTACCTCACCTGAGTGCATAAAACAGTATGGGACAATAAAACCTAAAAGCAGCAGAGTTTTTCTGTTTCACAAGCAATTCTGATTGTCCCCTCACAACAGAGGGCAACGATCTCTGTTAGTTCCGTGCTGGACACAAATTACTCTGTACAGCTTCATTGTATACGTATCAGTAATCACATTTCCAACGCTAAAAGTGTATATTGATGTAAGGAGTTTTCCTCTGATTCATTGTTTTGCTTTCCCCAGCAAAGATTGCTGTAGCAGTAAAATTGCTTGTGGAGACAAAACCCCCTACATTTCTAGCTTTACAAATAGTTTGGCAGCTTGATTTAAAATGATGATGGAATTAGATGGAAGTCACCTGTGCTTTGCTTCATCGAGGTTTAACATGGAGCAAGTTAACGTGAGCTAGGTGTTTTGTTGCCAAATTTAGGGGATATAAGAAAGAAAGAGGAATGAGGCTACAGGGCAAGATGGAGATGAAAAAAATCCCCCACCCACCACTCATGCTCATTCCCTTCCAGATACATGTATTTTATAGTCAAGGAGCATAAAACAGCCAAAACCACCAACAGGACCATCACTGCAGCAGCTGGACTGCGGAGCTCGCACAGAACCTGAGCCAGTAGCAGGCAGCAGGCCCACGCAAAGGTCTGTGCTATGAGGTTACCAGCACTCAGGCTGCTTTCAGCCATGAGTGCAGTGTGGGCTTGGATCATATGGAGCAAGGAAGAACTAGAATGGGGAGATGAGTCTCACTAGAAAAAAAAAAAGAGAGCAAGTTCTTCACTGATTTAGCTCATCTGGGAAAAAAATATTGGAGTCATGAAAGTCTTGACCTGGCAACTCAGCAATGAAACAGGATGCGGAATGTAGTTTATCCTGGCTTCCTAGCATGTGACAGCCACTTGCCATTTTGTCTCTACCAGAACATTACCTCTTGCTGATCAAGAAAATATCTTTCTTCATACAAATGCACACAGACCCAGGCCCTGCAACTCATAATGAGACAATGGGGAGAGCCCAGGAACACAGCCATGCCCTTTACCACTTGCAGATTGCAAGTGCAGATGGGGGCCTTGAAGCATTTATTTGGCCAGTGCCAGAAAATGCCATTGTTCTCAGGTGAATCTTTTCCTTTATTAAAATTTCTCTTTTATTTTTGAAAGTCTTAACTATGTGGTTTTTATGGTCCAGAAGAGAAAAAAGAATCCTTAGCAGGAAGAGAAAGATTTTCAGGCTCCTTGTCCATCTGTACAGAGACTGAATTTAAAAGGTTAACACCAGTATAGGAAACGCTGTGACATGTCAAAGTGCTCGGTGAACAATTACTTGGTAAAAGTACTGCATACAGAGTGGAAGGGAACAGAAAATGTCAGCTCATAGTAATAATTCTAAAACTTAAAACTAAAATATAAAGGTTGCTGCAGTTGCTCCTTAATGGTGTTTACATTTATGTGAGGGCAGAGTAGACTAAAATGGCCTCCTATTCTTTTCCACCCATATTTTTATGAAATATTATGGTTTCTACAAAAAGGTTCTTGAATATTTGAGTAAGCTTTTACTTTAGTGTCTGTCAGTGTGAGTTTGCAATTGCACTCCTTTTATCTTCTGGAGAGATTACAGCACAAGCAGCAACAGCAAGAGCTTTGCCGTGCTATCCTGCATTAGGCTCAACTGACACTTAGGAGAAGCATGAGTAGGCAAGAATACTTTAGATTACAGACCTTCAGCTGAAGCTTGAACTAAAATTTCTACCTTGTAGTGGTTTTACAGCAGAGGTTGTAGATCAACTTGACATTTGTGGGCTAAGACCATAGTGTTCATTCCACAATGGCTGACAAAATATATTTTGCCAAGCTGAAATTTCTTTAAAGATGAAAAAGTGTAGTTTCCAAAATCACCTAAATGCCTTTGTGAAAAGTGACTATGACACTTGCTGAATGAAGTCACACTGAAAAATTGGCACATCCTGAAATTCTTTCTGTTGTTTTGAATATTTTACTCCTGGTTAAGACACTTTCTAATCATGTAATTAATAACGACATTGATTTAAACTTAAAAAATAATGAAATATAAATGTGAAGAAAAGTTTACGCACTTGTTTTACCTGTATGAGTCCTGGTATGAGTCTTCAGATGATCAGATCTGGAGAACTTTCTCTGACAGGTTTTGCACTGGAAGGGCTTCACACCTGAAAAGACAAAAAAAAAAAAAAAAAAAAAAAAAAAGAGAGAGAGATTCTTACATTCCAGCACCATTTGGAAGGGTGAATAAAATCAGCTGTTCCTTACGTTTCAAAAGCCTGGGTTTTTTGTTACTAGTTACTGTAACTGCTCCTCCCAGTTTCATGCTTACACGTTCCAGAAAGTCACTGCTCAGGCTACCATCTTTTTGTAAACCTCCTCTTCTGATGTTTGGGTCTGAAGCATCCGAACAGCACCATCATAAACAAGCACCTGCTTTACACTGTTGTGCTAAGGAGGATCTGCAAATGTGGTTAATTCTGACCCTGTGCCTCAGTGCTATTGGCATCACGTATCAGCAAATACGATGTAAGAAGAATAGAGGTGCAGAGGTGTATTTTTATATACCCCCCATAGGTTTAACTTACTTTACACTTCTACTATTTACTGTACACACTACACATAAATTTTGAGGACTGCTTAACACAGGTATGTTCTAGCATACAGTCGCTAAAAATCCCACCAGCTTTCAGAGACACTTCTTACCTTTCCCAATAACTGCATTTAAGTGGGATAGAAGTAGGAAACACAAATCCACCACAAAACAGTGTGTAAACCAGTTGTTGGGCACTCCCTGAGATACAGGAGACCCAAATGCCATTTCTGGCCATGCCTGAGCCAGGGGAGTACTCTGAAGCCCTTTCTCATGCTCCATGCAGAGTGCCCTCATGGTTTCACTCTCAGCCAAGAGGCTGCAGGCATCACCGTCTCCTCTTCTGTGACTATGAGAAAGGCAGCTGTCTCCCCTGTCGATCTAATCTAGACCTCCAAGAACTCCCTAAATGCTGAAATGCACTGTACTAACATTTTCAGAAAATGGTGTATGTGCAAAAAACAACTTCCTGAATTTGGACTGAACTCACAAATAGCTTTGAACTCAGAACACTTCACCCAGTAAATGATTCACTGAGAAAGATACACAAGTCTAGCTAGGACCCAGCCCCGTTCGTGATTGCTGCTCTATACTTCCCAGGCTATTTGTGATACCCAGCCAGGTGGATCTTGACATTTCTCTCCTTGCTGCTCTTAGAATCCTTTTTTAGTTGGCAGAATTCAGAAAAGGCTCAAATCTAAGCTTAAATGGTTTGCTGAATTACAGCCTGAAGCATAATAGCTGGTGTGGCTTTTCCTTCTCCACTCCTGCTTTCCCCATGTAAGTGCACAGTAATTCTACCAGCCTTTCAGGATATGCACACGCAGCATTCCCGTTAGCACTGCTACGTGAACAGCAGAATGCCCACAGCAGCATTTATTGGGTTACTCATTAGCAACCTTTTCTTGCAAAACTGTTTTTTCAAACTAATATATTCCCTATATTGGAGATACAGTATAGAGCAAACAGTTTCATTAAGAAAGCTGTTTCAAAAAGATGATGGCAGGTTGCATGGGTCACCTATACAACCACAGGAGTGCTGAACCAAACGCGCTACAGTCCCCTCCTAAAGCTAACTTCAAGAATTTGGCACCATGGGTACCGTGTACGAGCAGGCACAACATCAGAAAACCAGAAGTTTAGAAGTATACTATTTGGATCCCAATTCACATACAAAGATGAACTGTAATGAGTAGAGATGTGCTGTTAACAAACCTGTGTGTCGTCTTTGGTGCCGCTTGAGTTGGTCTGAACGAGAAAATCTCCGTTCACAGTCCTTAAAATCACACTGATAAGGTTTTTCACCTGTAAAGGACAAACAGTTTATCAGAAAATGTGGCTGAGGGAACATGACAACTAGAATCAGGAGATTAAATGTGTTACCCTGCAAGACTTAGGCTTTTCTCCTGCCTGAAGCAGTCTGGTGGTAGACCAGGACTCATTTGCTATAGAACCACACAACTGTGTTGGAATCAGTGGGGAAAGGCTGGCATCATCCTCCTCTACTGCCACTGATACTGAACCTGCTCATTCTAAAATAATAGCCCATTAAGTTAAGCTACAAAAAAAATTCACGTTGCATGATTCTTTTATTATTATTGTTGTTTTCTGCTGGAAAAGAACAGAAAGCTCTTGTTTTCTGTTTCTCTGGAAACCATATTAAGCCTTTTCCACCTGTTTCAGTAATACATAATTTGTACAAGAGAACAACTTGCAGTTTTCTCTAAATTGGATTTAAAGCAAAAACTAAACAAATTACATCCAGGTAGGTGGCAATTTTAACCACATTAAATGAATTAAAAGAAACTGAGCAAAGTTCGACCACATAAAAATACATATTCTTCCCCAAGACATAAATGATGTTTCTTTCATAAAGCACCATAAATAAATAAACCATAAACAATAAACCATAAATAGTAATAATAATAATAAGCCATAAATAGAATTTCTCAAGTAGTTGCAGACATCCTGCAGGCAAGGCTATGAATTATTGCAAAGCTTCATGTAAATGTAAGCTCTTCCTCCACCTCCCATACAGTTCAGCAGAGATCCTCAGGATGGATTTTCTTAGGGAGGAAAAGTTATTCCTTTTTTAAAAAAAAAATTAAATCCCTGTGAGTTAATGCCTGAAATAAACACAATTTTCAATGCAAGGATTTCAACTACACAAACATGCAAAAAGAAATGCAGCAGTCAATTTGGTTTGAGGAAAAGGAAACATTCTGAAAGAAAGAGGCTGGCACATTGCTGGCACATAAGCATGCTGCAGAGTCAAAGAAATTTGGCCAGCACAAAAAAAACCAAACAAACAAAAAAACCACAAACAAACAAACAAAACAAAACAAAAAACCACAAAAAAACGCTGTTACAGGAGGAGCTGTATGATCGTTCAGATCTGATTTGTATTTAGTCTAAGGCCCCTTTGCACAACACTGGAATCCTGCAAAAGCCTCAAATATAATTACATTAATGTCTGTTTACAGTGCCACAGCCCTGTGCAGAGGCCTCAGCACAAGATGTAATGAAACATCTCTCACTGCAAAGCTGGGAGGATCCTGGGTTTTATCTGGAAGCTACACACCAGCTGGGACCTGCTTTGTCCAGGGTGGAAAGCTGAGATATAAAACAAAGGTACAGTAGGAAGGACCTAAAGAAAAACATCAGCTGAAGTGGGCAGTGGTTTTAATTTCTCTGGGTATATTTTTAAACACACATCACTTCCATAAATCTTCACTGCAAGTGTCTGCATTTCTGATTTTATTACGATGAGGAAACGTATTCTGGTTGCACCAGTATTCTGAGATAGCAGTGCAAACTGTTGTAGTTTAAAGCAGAAGCATTCTGATCTAGGTGACACTGTATGAGAAGCATATTAAGAAGAGCATTCCAAACTCATACCAATGTGGCTAAGATCAAAATTTCACAAAAGGCAACTAAATCTGCAACAACAAGCTAACTTCCTGTGACAGTCACCCAAAGGAGTTTACTGGTTCTCCAACCTAGGTGTGGACAATTTCCATGTCTGCTGTGCTTAATTTATTAGCATAAGGGATTAAAGTTGCCACAGGTGTTTGAAACAGTTCCGTACACTTTGACCGCAAGGACTCCCTGGGGGGTGCCTGCTTTTCAGAAACCACTTACTTCCAAGGAATTCAGCCCTTTGGCAGATTTAAGAGGGGGGATGTCAGCAGAGCAGAATGCAGTGACAGGATGATTGTCTGCTAATTGCAATATAAACGCAGAAGATGGTTACAAAGGTATTTGAATAAAACAGTATAGTGGGTCTGATGGCATGCCCATGAAGATGTTTCTTTATGTACATTGAACTATAATATTTATTAAAGACAAAAGTAACCAATGCATATATTAAAGGAACCAATCCAAGATGCTTACACAGAGATATGACTGTGTGTAGAAAACAAGAAGCAAAGAGAGACAGAATATTTGGACAGAAATCCTAATTTCTCTTTCATTCTACATCTTCCACACCAGATAGTGCCAAGCAAAATGCCTGCCAAAGCCAGCTGTCACATACCTGTTAAATCCCGTAAGTTTCCTCAGAACAGGATGACAGAAATGTCCCAAATTAGAAGAAGTCTCTTAGTACCTCATTAGATCACTACACCAAGAGGGGTTAGAGCAGCATCGTTTCCTCAGGCCTATTAAAGCCTCTCCACTATAAGGCTGAAGTCTCTTAATAGATGAAAAATATCCCATAATGTTGTCCCCTTCCTATGTGACCACACACAATTTCAAAACAAAACAGGAGATGAAGATGAAGCTTCACCAGTCCTTCTACCCATGACTTGGAGGCTTCCATAATTATTTACATTTGATTACTGAAAGAGGGCAAGCAAAAGAAAGTCTAAACTTAGTGCACAACTAAATAGTGAAGATGAGAAAGGGTGGAGGGAATAGCAGTTCTTTAATATCTAGGAAAATATTTAGAAAATAAAGCTCTGCTTGACAAGAAAATATGATGAGGAGAGGCTGATTTTGAAACCAGAGGCTGGAAGTCTGAATGGGAATCTGAAGGCTTGTCTATACTCTCTTCACCAATTTAAACCCTTATTCTTGTATCCCACTTAATCAAATGAGCACAGCCCCGTAATCAGAACTTTACCTCACTAACACAACATTTTTCTATTCAGTATGATTAATATAATTGTTTGCTTTAGCAAACTTAAAGAAACAAATGTTCTCTCTGTTCAGTAGGGAGCCTTTACAGGTGATGGCTCTTGTCATCTTCACACCAGAGTTCAGGTGTGAGATGTCATGACTGTTTTGAAACTAATCGTGTCTTTTAAATACATAAGTATTCTTATTTTATGCCATATAAATAGAAGCCTAAGAGCAGTCCATGCTGAGTGAAACCAAAGGTCCATCCAGACCAGCAGCCTCCCACCATGGCTCACTGGAGATGCCACCAGGAGAGCAGAAGACAGAAAGGATGCAGCAGTACTTTCCCTGGATCCTCTCCTAGTATCCAGCAGTTCATGAGTTAGCAACTTTCTCAGCCAAAGGTGGCTTTCTATTTAACATTCATTAATGGAGTTTCTTTCCATTCATTTGTCCAGCTGTTTCTTGAACCCATGTAAACTCTCAGCTCTCCATCTTCTGCAGACTGGTATCCCATGGCTTATGTATGAAGGTCAGTGTTTCAAAGCAGCGTTATTGAAAGAGTGCCATCCTTGAGCCACCACACTGGACCCTTCAGAGGAGAGTCTGTGCAGTTCCCAGCTCAGGCACAATTACACCCATTTACCAGTTTATCACCTCTGCACACAGCAGACATAGCTGTGTCTTTCAAAGGTGGTGTAATGATGAACTGCACTAATGACTGTACGGCATTTAGCAGCACAGTGGCACATGCCATAGTAAAAGGATATTTGTTTTTCTCAAAGTAAACAAATCATTGTTAGATGATTAGCATAAAAATCATCAATAGACGGTATTACTGAAACCTCCTAGAGCCTCAGAGATTCACCACTGAGATCCGAGTTCCCTACCATGCACTGGACAACCTTCCTGATTTACAGATTCTCATACTTGATTGTACAAACTCATACCTGCAGGTGAGCATATTTAGGATGAAGAACACCTGACAAACAGGCAGAGGGTATTTTTTCCGCAAAGATGCTTAGCTTTCTGTCAGGATAAATCCAGTTATTCCAGTGTGTGGCACTGAACCCAAAGGGCCTCTGGCAAGAATGCTGATCTTTCTACCATAAATGAAATTTATGGAGGTCTAGACACCAATTCATTTCTGCAAAGAAGTCTCTGAAGTCTGCCACAGGATGACAACTCATGTTAATTGCTGTACTGTTGAAAAGTTGTAAGTATTTTTGCATTTCCTTTCAGAGGCCTATCTGCTGCAGCAAAATACACCAAGATAAGAAAAAAGCTTTTTTGGCTGTACATGTTTCAATAATGGCATTGTTAACAAAGGATAAGCAGTCCTGAAGGGTACAGAATGTCAACGTATTTTCAACTAAGTCTCTGTTGAAACATTGGTAAAAAGTGATTACAGAATCCAATTTCGTGTTTCAGCCTTGCTTGATTTTGCACTACTGCAACCGGTGAAGAAGGGAAGATCTGATGAGACAGTTCCCTGTAAGCATCTATTAAAGAAACAAAATTGATAATCAAGAGCTGACATTATTCTGCAAAGATACTGTCTGCTGGTTTAATATTAGATATAGTTAACAGCTTGTTTTGAAATCACGTGTTTGTAATTTTAAAAATTGACCTACCACTACATTAGGAAAGGTGGAAGAGCTTCAAACGCGCGAGTGAATCCAGAACCACCTTACGAGAGGACTAGTAAAACCTTATGTTGCCTGTAGAGAGGCACACAAAATTCAACCAAGTTATCCTCCACTGGAGCTGACATCTGACAGCTTCCCTGACTTTGGACGGGCTCAGCCCATGAAATCATCGAAACAGAAGACACACATCCTTTTGTTTAGTAAAAATGTTAGGTATTAAGTTTGCCAGCTACTTTCTAACATGCTAATTCCATCGTCTGATTTCTGTTACCTAGCAGAGAACTCAAGATTGGGATTTTGTAGTTCAGTGGATTACAAACAGAAAGGTGATCAGAGAGCCTAAGAGACAGCCACATAATTATCAACATAAACCAATAGCCTCACCACTCTCTTCATACTGGCCCCTTAAGATATAACCCTAACATATAAAACCAAGCAGGTGGAGAAAAGAAAGAAGGTGCAGAGAAGTGTGAACTGTAGCTACTGTAACTGTTACCCACAAGAAACACACATTCTTCATAGTGATGACTGATCTGCCCTTGGAGAAAACTGGTTTGCAAATTTTGCTTTTGACAGTCAGCTTTTCCACAAGCAGGAGACACAAATCAGCATTAGATAGAGAAAAGACGGGAAGTTACAAAGGAGATTGGAAATGGATTTGCATCACAGTTGGTTCTACTGTCCAGGACTACTAAAGAGCATGGGACTGAAAAAGACCATTATGGCCACCAAGCCCAGACTCTCCACTACACCAAGCAGACAAGAAAATATGTTAACTCAGAAGTGTTCACAGACTATCCACTCGAGGTGCTCCCATACTGTATAGTTCACAAAGCACTCCCCAAAACTAGGACTAACAGACAACAGGAGAGAAGAAATGAAGGGCATTATATTCTAAACTTCTACAGCAGCTAGGAATGTGTCAAGTAAAATTTCAGACCATAATGGCAGGAAATGGCTAGTACCCATATAACAGGCTGAGGACAAAAGCCTGCTAGCCTGATAAAGGGGAGAGAACTCCCTTCTGATCCCAAAGCTGAATGCATCAGCCAGACAAGTTACCCAAGCAATTGTCCTACCAGCAGTGTGCTATCTCTTGCTTCCTCTCTTGAGCTGTAACCAATCTCAAAAGTTCACATGGTCTTGTCAGTGGCAATGTTTGTCACAGCAGAAACAAGCTTTGGGAATCACATGGGCCTGTTATGGAAAGCAACTTGCAAAGGTCTGAGAAATAAGTGTTTTGTTGTCAACATACCAAAATATAGTGGCTTAAAAACTGAGCCCACCTGTACAGAAGAGGTGTTGGAAAAAAAAAAAAAAGAAAAAAAAGTCCACATTTTTTTCTACCACTTTTTTCCACTGTCACGTAAACCAAAATAGAATGAAGGGACATGCATGACCTCAAAGACAACAGGAAAAGTCTCTGTACTCTTTTGAGGGATGCTAGATGGCAATAGTCCTGTCCCCTATGTTTTGTGGGGCTTTGGTGGCTCTACACACCTAGATTTTATGTGGTATAATTCTGGAAATCTTCTCCAGTTAAAAAATACAAAAAAAAAAAAAAAAAGGGGGGGGGGGGGGGGGGGGGGGGAATTAAAGCCAAAGCCCCTCTTGGGCATCCGAAAAAAATCCCGCAAAACCC
>JAAGNO010027259.1:61719-77451 GCA_033439905.1 Ceryle rudis
GGAACATGTACGTGATGAGATCTCCAGGGGAGGGATGAGTAACACAGGCAGGAGCAAAAAGAGGAAAGAAGAAAGAAAAAAGGCTGCGTGGGTGAGGGGGATCGGGTAATGTAAGCTAAAGTCCCTGTGATGCATCCAGAAATAATACTGCAAATGCCAAGCAATTAAATGGAATAAATTTCAGGAACAGAACAAACAAACTGTTTAACATGACTGTTAAAACACAGAGTAAATCACTTCAGGAATGAACAAAACAGTAATCATAAGAAAAATTCAGAACTGTTTGGCCATACTCAAGGAAAATATCACAGTGAACGGACCCCAAAAGACCTTCACATTTTCTTCTGTTTCAAATTCATTAACAGAAAATAGAATAGCATTTCTGTAGACCTACAGCTAAATTTCAGTTACAAGGTAAATTATCTTCAATGTGTAATCTGAGCAATACTGAAAATGGCTATCTGAATATCTTGTGACTTGCCCATTCAGAAATTAAAAATGCTTTGTAAAGTTCATTTCTCACCTATAAGTATTTTATGTAATTAACATGTCATCACATGGTCTCCAAAAGGAAAACTTTGCAACTATTTTGCATGAAATGTTAGGCAGTCTGCTAGGTCACAGCAGTATGGATTGTCCCTTCCATCCCTTTGACTTTCTGTCATATTAATGGTTAACAGAGCATCCATATTTACAGATTTGATCCACAGATTTCTAGCTTCACAGAAAGAACTCTCTAAATAAAAACATGATAGGCAAGCAAAAAAAAAAAAAAAAAGTATGAGAAGCATACCTAAAGGTATATCATAATTATGCATTTCCAACAGTGTAAATCTTTCAATAGGGAAATAATTCTGTTTACGCTTTGGCAAGGTGCAGGAGGACATTTGATTTCTACATCATGAGATGTCACTTACATTGTCTGAGCGGTGAAAATCTGGAGCAAGCTTTGGTGCTCCCAAATGAGGGGTGAGATAAAAAAAAAAAAAAAAAAAAGGGAAGACAATTCAGAGCCCTGAATGATGCCCTATAACAGTAAGCGAGGGAGGGTAGATGATCCACTTGCTGTCAGCACTGATCTGCATTTTTCTTCACTAGATTCAGAATCTTCTGCATCCAGGAGAGAGATTGCCCAGATGACAGAGCACATACATACTCATCTGACAGATCCTTGCTGCCCCTGACCTGGCAGATCATTTCTTGCACCTTATGCTATTTTAAAGTCACTCTACCCACTTTGCTGTCCAGTGCTGTAACATGATTTACGCCAACCCGTGCTGACACTTACCAGTGTGCTTTCTGCTGTGCATCTGTAAATGGGACAACTTGAAATATCTCTTGTTGCAGCCGGGGTACGCACACATGAAGGGACGTTTTTCATTGGTCTCACTTGCTGATCGGACAATAGTTGGAGCTACTCCTGGCACCCGTCGGACATCCTACAATGACAGAAACTTGCCAATGCAAAGTGTATGTTCTCAAGCTTTTACTTAATATATCCAAAGACAAACAATCAGAGGCACTTCTCCCAGACAGATAAATATATTATACTGCAAAGAGGCGATTTTATTTTATTTTATTCTAAATTACTGATGTACAACCATGGTATACCTTAATCTGTTCTTTGCAGAATATTAACATTATTTTAAGGTGAAGTACAGTGAACTCTATTTATTAAATTTTCTCACCATTATTTACATGCTGCACAATCCTGGAAGACCACTCATTGTCATATGAAATAGGTTTAGGCTTATACGAGTGTTAAAGAGATAAGAGCACAAGCCAGAGTAGCATTCTCCTCTTTATTTTAAATATTCGTATGAAGTTAAAGAATGGGGAAAATAATTAATTAACGCAAACTGGTAAAAAACAAAACCAGAAAGACTCTCTAGGTGGATGTGGTGAATAGTTCAGCCTTAATGCATTTTGGCCACTGTCACAATGTTCCATCAAAGATGATCTCCTTCTGGGATAATTAACTTCTCTAAAAAATGTCAACTGCTTTTATTTTATTCACTCAACAAAAGCTGGCTCACAAGCCTATTTCTGAAAGCTTGCCACTAAATAATAACTTGTTAAACTATACAGAAAAAGGAAAAGGAGAAAAGATGCTATCTAAAAACACTGGTGTATGCTGACAACATGGAAATACAGAAGAGACAGATTGTATGTAATGATTTTGTCATCATTTTTAAGAAGATGTATCTTTTACAGTGGTATTTATTGATGATATGACTGTTTCAGAAAGGGAGGAAATTAACTCCCATGAATCATAAGTTCCTTCCAAATACTCAGTAGGAAACAATCACTTATTATATTTTTTAAGGAAATACGTTGAATTAGTAAAGTTTCAGACATCTGTAAAAGTGAAATGTCATCTAACACTTTCTTATGTATAGTTATCAGATGTAGTCCACTGTAACCACAGAAAATTTGCACGGCCAAAGTGACTAGAGCTAGAAGTTGCAAACCGGATCGTGTATTTTTGGACCATCCTGAGACACTAGTAAGGACTATTGCCCTGAAGATAGACTTTAGAAGAAGAAATAAACAATTACTGTGTCTAAAAGAAATCGTGTATTACACTTCAGTTGCTGCAGTGAAGTCAGGACACTTACGTAAAGCAATTCTAGATAACACAGAGAAACCACAAATCAAGGATGGATTTATAAACACCGCTGAAGTAGTAAATTAATATTATAAACAGGCAGCAATTTTCCTTCCCTGTGAAGAATGCCCTGCTGTACTCACTTGTATGCCTCTAAAAACTCCATGAGTGTGTATTCTGTATTGGGCCCCACAGCTGTATAACATGGGAGCACTGTGGTTCTCATTTTCATATCCTGCTGTGTGGCTGTAAATAAAGAGAGGAATAATGGAAAAATGAAATATTTTTTAGTACTCAGCTCCATGTGAGAGGTTTCATTTCTTAAGTCAGTGATAACATATGCAGAGTTTGCTTTTATAGCCAGGATATCCAAGTTCAAATGAAATTCACCAAAGGCAGCCTACTCTGCCTTTGTATGGATCTGCTCGTGCTGGCACAATGCACTGACTCCATACATGCATCTATTAGTATCCATCAAGATAGTTCAGAGGAAAAAAAAAAAGTCATGATTTGAACTCTGATGTATTTCCACGAAGATTTTAGGTAAGAGGGAAAAATCCACATAGCAGCATAACTGTGTCATGTGCACATGTACACGTTATTTATCAGTTAAATGTGGGGCTGGCTATTGCTAATATCTTTTGGAATGAGCAAAATGCCTCAAGTTTCACATTAAGTGCAGTGGATTTTTGTCAGCACCTCATGACTCAGATATTACCAGATACTACCAAGAAAGTGATGACATTTATAAGAATAGCAGTCATGTACCCATAAACAGAGATTACAAATCAGTGTCCAAACTATTTATCCCATGTATCAGTTTACAGGATGCACTACAAATTAACCCTTTATATAAAAAAAAAAATACAGTAACAAAAGCAGCCTATCCTTAATAGGTATAAATTTTCAAGATTCTTCATGCAGCTTGATCACAATAGTTTTTAAAACGTGTAACCTTTGTTACATTTTAAGGGTGCCACAACCATATGTTTTATCTAATTTTATTCTTCAAAATCCTACGTTCACCTGTCCAGAATGTCAGGAACATTGCTGTGTTTCCTGACTGCAACCTTCTTAATGTCAAAATTATGTAAAAAAAATTTTAGCTTTTATTTTTAAACGAGTATGTTACATTAGTGTGTAAATTGCCATATGTATTAATATACATTAACAACGGTAAGTGTTCATGTTTTACACTGCATTAGAAATTAGAAAGCCCAGACCAAAGCCCAAGGGCATAAAGCTAGGGACAAAGATGGATACCTAGGATGTTATCCCAGCCTTTGCCAAATGCTTGCAATAGCAATTTGAAGGGGTCCCCGAGGCCCAGACTCTCATTTCACCGGTCCTTCCTTTCTCTTCGCACAAAGTTCACGTGCAGAGTAGAATTACAAGGAAGTTTTAAACCTCTTAAGTGATTTGCAGAACAGCCCGTGGAACTGGAATGCAGGAGATGTCTAAATGGTTTGTGAACATCACTAAGCAGGAGAGGAGCAGTGTTTGCGAACAGCTCTTACTGCAGCAGTGGGTTGCACTCCTCATTATTTGTCCCCAGAGCGCCTTGCAGGCTGCCACCTGGCAGACGTGTTCCTTCAGATCAACTCCTTTGCTATTTGAAATACAATGTCAAATCCTGGCTCCACATGGCTATTCAAATCAAAGGCTACACCTTTTATGAAGGTATGCTCTCTTTATTTCAATTTTAAGTGGCAAACAGGTGATGGTAATGAAATAAGTATCCCTGAAATGTAGTAATATCTGTAATAATAGATAAAGGAAGATACCATTACCTGATTTAAATGGATTAAACTCTTCTCTAGGTATGTATCATGTCCAACTAAACAGGGTCTCGTCTCTGCTCAGGGCCCAGATGTGGCCTTTTGTTCCCTAATACAGGTAATAAATTACCATTTGCTATTACCATTTGCCCAGTTCAGGTTCCCCACCAGCAACGAATTTTCCTCTCTATTTGAAAACAACAAATCATACATGTTAAAAAAAAAAGGGAAAAAAAAAAAAAAAAAAAAAAAAAGAAAAAGGTTGAAAAGCACCCAACCCCTAGTGATACCCATGGTGATCACAAATTAAACAGTGCATTTTCAAACCAAAATTAAATGAGGACTACCATTTATAAGGAAGAAGTCCTGCAGTAGAAGCTATTGCTGATCTGCAACCTAACAGCAAGTCAGGAGTAAATATGAACTTCGCATTAGTCACCCTGAGTAACGGTGTAACCTCTCGTTCATGCCTGTGCCAGCAACCTCACACGTAACAATAAACAAGAGACACGAAGTTAGATAAGAATTCCCAGGACAGCAGCTTTAGAAGGAGGAACAGGAATATGCAGTAAAAGCTTATACCATAAAACACAGCCTAACCTTCCCTCCAAATTCACATGCTTTTCATCTTTCGGTGGTAACCATTTCTGTAAAGGCCAGTCAGTTCTGAAATAATTCCTCCCAGGAATAAGAAGCAGAACAAAGACCCTGTCTGTGCCCTAAGGAACGGCTCTGTGAATGGGAGGTGTCCTTCCAGATGATCTCCATCTCAATTTTTATTGCACAGTTGGGAAGCCTTCCGCTAAATTCAGCCTTTTTCATACTTTCTCCTATTATTTCTAGTTACACTTCACTAAAACTGTCCATACAGCTGCAGAGCCTTGAAGATTAAAACCTGTTTTCTAAGCCTCTTGACCCATAATATACTAAGTAATGAATAGCCCTCTACTTAACCAGCTCCATAGGAGAGATGCTTTAATAATCAGGAACCCTAGTTCCCATTTCACATTGGGCACATTTCCATCAGCGTTGGCTGGTACTCAGTGTGATCATATGGATGATGACAGCAAAATGGATCGTGTTAGATTTCTTGGTTAAAATATTATTTATTAAATATGAAGCGCTGTGAAATAATCTGACCTTCAGGGAGATAGAAATTAACAGGTGAATATACTTTCCAGTCTGAGAAGAAACTGGAAAACTGAAGGAGGAGTTTTCAGGAACTGTCCCTACACCATTGCTTTCTTGAATTTCAACCTTCACTCTGCATCAATAGCAACCTCACTGTTGAGACAATTTTTTTTCTTCCATCCTCTTTTCTCAGTGAATCCATGATGTATGCCACAAAATGTATACCGGTTTGAGCAGGTGGCTTTTTTAATATTGCTGCAATTTATATACTAAAATAGAAGCACTGGTAGAAGAACTGATATAAATCCCCTAAATGCATTACTGCAACTCAGACACCTACTTTATTGCACGAGATAACAATCAGATGCAGTGCCACGTACACCAGCAATACAAGTAACTGATGAATTTATACCTGCAGTACATTAACTAAATGGAAGTTTTAAGAGGGTAGGAGATTCCTTAACTTTCATCTTTTCTAGTCAGGCACTCTGTATTTAACTAGGCAGAGAGACAATGCCTGATACACTTAGGCAACCAAATCTGTAAGTATAATAATGAAAAATTATCCTGATAGACACTTGGGAACAGATAACAGCCTAGATCCCCACCAAAGCACTGCAAGGTATACTCTGTACTCCCCAGACACACTAACAATATATGCATTATAAATAAAAAGAAAAGGTGACACATTGGAGATGATAGTGCACTGTTCAGATGAACAGTGGTAATCCAGGGTAAGTAAGCACTTGATACTTTGGGAGACACAGGCTCCTGGGAGAAGGACCCACATGTTCTGTCCCAGCAGGACAAACTGCTCAGGCAACACCACAGCAGCCTGGAGAACTGCCAACAGAGCCGCTCCTACCCTGCTGCAAGTGCACTCAGAGCACAGCTGAGAGCACGGCCAAAGCTCCTACGCTGTGTCTTCCCCTGCGCCAACGGCCAAGTGGCTCCCAGAAGAAATTCAGCTAAAGCCAGTGGGAAAATAGGGGTGAGCAGTTGACTTAACCAAAGAAGAAAAGGGAAAAAAAAAAAATCCCCAGTAAGGCCCAGAATTATAGTTAGGAAAGACACTAAACGCAAGTCCTAAAAGGAGTCAAAATTCAGCAAGGCCAGATGCAGCCAAACTGGCCTGCCAGGATTCAACAGAAATTTTTGTTCAAGCAAGGACTGAAGGATTTGGCCTAACGGTCTAGTTCTGCCTTTACTTGGGAATATACAATTCCCTCTAACTTCAATGGGAACTGCACAAAGGCAGAATTGGATTATAAATATTTATAATTTCAGTTTGTGAAAAAAGGACTCAGTATATTTTGTTCTGGGCAGACAGAAACAGACCTGGAAACATAGCCATAAAATGTAACTCTAGATAACTAGGAAACAAAGACTGATACTTATGCAACATAAAACGCCAAGCAAGCGCTATGTGGTGTATTTAGAAGCACTTGCATTTACCATTAGCCCAGCAAATCCTTAACACTTGGAGAGTAGCTCTTTTAAAATGATTAATCTCAAAGTTGTACAGATTGTACAAAGATTAATAAAAATGAAGGTTTTACAGATGAGAATGTGTGATGAAAAACAGAGCAGCTTTAGAGTTGTATCAATCTAAGTGGTTATAAAAAAACCTCATAAAAGATGACATTCTAATCTGAATATTAAAAAAAAAAAAAATCAAGCTGCAATTTCTCTCTCACACCAATTTTACTTTGTTAAACCGAAACTGTCTAATATATAAAGCAGTTACAACTTAATCTGAAGAGTTAAGCTTTTTATTATTATTTCATAAACCAAAAAAGGGAAGCTTTAGGGCATACCGAGGAGAGTTAGAAATTTTCAGATGAAACGTGAATACACATTGATTCATGAGATTCAGACTTGGAAGAATAAAAAAAGACAGAAAGCAAGATTACATAAAACAGGCACCACATTAAGCCTCAATTTAATTGTGTTTCAATGCAGGAACAGGAATTTTAGGGTTTAGAAACAGAGCCAAAAATGAGGCAAAGTGAGGGTGTGGGCTAGTCCCGTTGATAACAGAACATAAAGGAAGAGAAGTAGAGTTAATTCCCTCTGCTAAAATATTTACCATCCTAGCACCCTGGGAAAAAAATATGTATGGAGACGGCAAAAGGATTCTGATTAGTTATATAGAAGATCATGTTTCTGCCTGGTTTTTGTCTGATACTATTACTAAGGGTGGAGTATAAAGCTGCATTTTTATCTGCACTTTCCAAGGCAAAGAAACATTAAAAAAAAATGTGATTTCACAGATTACAGCCCTTCTGCCATCTTCAATGAGAAAAGCAGCTGGTTGATGAAAGGAAGGCACTGGATTTTCAGGGGACCCTAGCCTCTCTAACTTCCGTAGTTGTTGTTTGGTTTGGGTTTTTTTTACTATCGGCCTGAGCAGAATCAGGATTTCATCCAATACTTCCCTTCAAAAGGAGACCCTCAGCTATCAGTAGGACAGGGAAAATTCAATGTTAGAGACAACAGGTCATTGTCCATTTCCAATTCATCTTGATTGCAGAAATGAACTCAGGTATGAAGTTTTGCACCTCCAAATTCTACTAATATTACCACCAAAGCTGAACAGGAAAACTTTTACAATTCACTCCTAGACAAGAGTTTTCACTGTCTTGTTTCAGATGCACTTTTAATAGTGTTCTACAGAGATTGTACCTAATTTTGCTTCCAGTAAGCCTGAGCAAACAGCAATAAATAAAACCATCTATGGAACACACTGACTATTTAAAACCCAAGTAAAACCAAAAGAGAGGAAAAACCAAACAAACAACAACTAATAATTTTGTCTGGTTATATACTCAATCCCCGATGGCTGTTGGAAATACAGATCAAAACTTTTTACTTAAGTAGCTGAAGAGTCAACTGTGTAATATTTCAATGTGTAATATTTCAATTAAGTCTTCCTGTCAGGTATGTAACTACATTTCTTGTCTACCATGCCATATCATTTCCTGCTTGGTGTAAGTTATTTCCATGTCACTTCAATACAGAACTCATCAAAATACCGAAGAGGGGTTTACAGTCACGATGTCTACCTCTACAACACTGTGAAGGGAAGCAGTGTATTTCCACATTTGGCAAATAAGGAAGCAACACAAAAATATTGACAGAAACTGAAGGGAAAGTCATCCATTAATGTGGGACATCCATTATGAGATGTCTGGGAGATGAGTTCTCAGGGTAATAAGCAAGGGACCCATGGACTTTCCTGCAAGAGTACAAATCTGATCTCAGATGTTCCAAACAAAATACCACAAAATGAGGAACAAACCATCAGTAAACAGTCTGGAGAATAAAAATCCAGTCCCACAGTGGTGTTCAGTGCCTTAACTATGAAGCTTTCCTTTCAGATCTTTGAAGCTGCCAGTTTGTGTGACAGCCCTCCCAGACAACAACCCAGCTGTCCCTCTGCCCAAAGTTCAGAAGGTGACAGGGAAGTCACTGGACAAACAGGCAACACATAATCAACACACTAGCTCGCAAGGCACTGTTCTTCCCTCACGTGAGTTATAAGCCCAACTTGAGCTCATTGTCTGGCATTTGGAACCTAAGTAAAAATCTACAACACAAACTCAAGGCATTTGGACTATGTGATAGCAGTAGTGGGTTGTCTTCTTCTCCAGGGACAACTCCTTGCAGAAAGTAGGTAAATTTGGGCCATCAGACTTCCTTTTGGGCCATCAGACCTCCTTTTGGTTTGCCAGCAAGTACAAACATCTAGAACTCACAGCTGCAGCCTTTTCTATCTGTTTCCCCACGTACAGTTCTCTCACCTTCCCCTGACAGTCTATCACGTTGTTGGACGCTGACAGAAGACATCGCTGTCCACCTTATGCACCTCTCTCCACCACTTGGCAATAGCTGGCCAGGCACTCCATTCCATACCTTTTACTGCCCACTTCGGCTTCTCACTCAGGCCATGCCTTCTGCAGTTCCCTAATGCTCACACCTACTTAAAGCACTCAAAGACTGAAACCCACCAACATGAAGAAACTTCTTGCCCCCAGTTCCAATATCCAACAGTAAAATATCCAGGGAGGGAGAAACATTCAGGAAAAAAAAAAAGTCTTTTAAGGCCTTAAAACCATAGGCTGAAGCAGGCTCTGAGCAGATAAAATCACTTGGTAGTTTAGATGCCAGGCTCTTCCTTCTGATCACACACAAAACAGGAGTGTTCATCAGCTTGCAAACTAACAGGAAT
Organism: Ceryle rudis; assembly: GCA_033439905.1. Lineage (NCBI taxonomy): Eukaryota > Metazoa > Chordata > Aves > Coraciiformes > Cerylidae > Ceryle > Ceryle rudis. The sequence goes on from JAAGNO010027259.1 coordinate 71,468, forward strand.
GATTTTCACAATGGCTAAAGGACATCGCCTTGGCCACCTGACAGTATTCCCTGCCAAATTTCAAACTTAATCTGAAGCAAGGAGATTCTGGAGCTGATCAGTCAAAAAGGGACAACAATGTAAACAGCTAAAACCAGAATGCTCTCAGCAAAACTGCTATTACAACTTAGGCATAGAAGCTGCTAACTCATTCTACCTGAAATGCTGGGCAACAGCTTCATTGCAGTGTATTAAATTTAGGCTGAGCATGAACCCAGAAAGCAAGCTACTGAACTGCTCTGCTGTCAAGTATAAAGGGTATGACCCATAAGCTTTATATAACTTATAAAACTTGTAAGAGTAGAGTGAAGTTCTCTAACTATTTGCAGAACTTTCTGGTAATGTTTTCTTCTCTCTCATAATGTGCACAAGTCTTATCGAAGCCAGGAAGAAGTGCTGGGGAGAACTCAAGGCAAGGAGCTAAACAAGGACTGTCATCATTGGACAGGATCTAGAAGCTCTATATTTCAACAGAAAGATTGATTCCAAAATTCTTAAATTACAACTACAAGATTGAGAAAAGCATCTGAAATACTAAACGCCTGGGAATCACTTATGAACAGTTCATATATTTTAAAGATGTAAATCTTGGGAAGAATACCTTATGTTCATGGCAACTGAGATTGGAGGTACTGTGTATTGTAACTCTCGGCCAGAAAAGACAGATAACTATTTTGGCTCATATTACCAGTGATGAGGCTATGTCTAGCACTGATTTTCCACAGATTCTACAATCTTGGCCTATACCAAAACTTTCAGCTTTGTTTTACCATAGATCATTCATCTTGATTTCTTTTTTTTCCCCCCCTTTCATGCATCCTAGGTCACATACTTTACACTGCTAACAGTCTGACTCCTGGACAAGTAAGAAGCCATTTATTTTGCTCAGTACTCCTTTAATATTTCTATTGTGTCTTTTTTTTTTTTTTTTTTTTTTTACTGAGTTCCCCAAAGAATAACCTCTTCCTTGCCTTAATAACTTGGACCTCAGTCAAGGTTGATGTGTTTCTCCATTTTGCAGGATATTTTCCTTCAGAAGAGACAAAACAGTGTCTAATATTGCAATGACTGATCTTTAAAGGGTACAGTTTAAAGAGGAAACAGAAAACAGTTATGGGGAAAAAAATAGGAAATAACCTTTAAGAAGAAAGGATCGTCAGCAAAGACACTGAACTGAACACAACTGCGGAATTTGGGGATCTTCTCTAACCATGAGAGCTCCTTGACTGGCTCAATTCTCTTGTTCATTTCAATACAGATAGTTTACTATGCTATCTCCTCTCTCCAACTTTCTAACACCATTTGTGGAGGAGATAAAAGCAGACCAACAGTATTTTTTTCCTTTACCACACCGCAGCACTGTACGGAAAGTCCACAGTGAACATGGTTTTCACATTTATGGACAACTACATGAAAGCATAGATCTAGGCATGCTTTTCTAGACTCCTCCTGTTGTTCACTTGAGGCTGCACACTGAGAACATCTCAGAGCAACCGGGTGATACCTACCTTCGGTAGGGGAGCTTTCATAGCCAATTATCTACTGGGGGCAGAGCTGGCGATCTTTGGCTTTATCTTGGCTAAGCTCGAGCCCTTTTGCTCATGGTAGTCATCGTAGGTGAAACAAGGTGAAGATAAGGTCGTGCATCAACCTAGCGGGTCTCGGTCCCGCCTCCCGCTCCCCAGGGTGCGTTAGAGGACAACCAACCCGGCGCGGCCCGGCCCTGGCACCGAGGACTTTCCTCTGCCCCGCTCCCTCCTTCTCCCGTCCTCCCTCGGCAGCCACCCTCTCCCCCAGGGCCGGGCCCGCAAGCGCGGGAAGCGAGGTGCGGGCCCGGAGAGGCCCGGCGAGGGCGGGCGGGAGCCGGGAGCGCGTCTCCCCCTCCAGAGTCCGCCACCCCGGCGGGGCCCCGCGGCGCCTCGGGGCCTTCCTGCCCGCCCAGCGGCAGGAAGCCCCGCGGGGGAGGCGGGCCGGAGCCTCTTCCCGGCAGGTGGGAGGGCGACAATGGCCGGGAGGAAGGAAGCCGGGAGGCGGCAGGGCCGGGACACAGGACGCAGGGCCTGGCGAAGGGAGGGAAAGGGAAGAGGGATGGTAGGAAAGGGCGACAGCTCGAGGAGGAGAGCGCGGAGGGGCCGCCGCTGCCCCGCCGGGACAGGCCCCGGGACCCGGCCCGGCCCGGGACCCGCCCCCACCCCCCGGCCCGGGCCGAGCCCCGCGGTCTCGTTGCACTCGGCTGGCGTGGAGCGCCGGGGGGCAGAGCTGGGGCTACGGCGTGTCCCGGAGAGCTTCGCCTTTAAACACCTATTGCTTCACTTGATAAGCTGAATGAGCCAGCGCCCGAACACGTACCTTCGGTTATTGCAAGCATTTTTAAATACGCTGTAGGCTATAGCCAGACCATGAGCCACTGTCAGAACTGGTCAGTATTTTTTTCGTGCTAGTGACCGGATTCAAGCCGTAAAATACAAGATAAAGTTAGCTCAGTAACACAGCTACACTAGGGCAAAAGATTAGAAAAGAATAAAGCGCCTTACCCCTTCAGTGTGGATCCCAAGTTCATTTGATTCCATGTCATGCATTCAAGCTGTGAGGTCATTTGGTATAAATTGTCACTGTTGTAAAAATATGTAGAATTAGAACTAAAATTACAGCGATCAAATTAAAACCCAAATGTCAAGATAGCAACACTGTCTTTGCTATTGTTTTTAATTATATAACAGTAGAAAGTTAATTTCTTTGATGTAATTCCTTTAATTGATGAACTTTTTTTTTACTTTTTTTCTTTTTTTTAAGAAAAGGAAATAAAAGAATGGCCGTGGACTGAAAATTCTTGAATCTGCAAGCCTGTCAATTCGTAAATAGCTGGAAACAGAGATATAAAACTTTGCCCTTACAGAAAAGTAATAACCGATATTGACACATTGAAATTAATGAAACGAATATAGGCAGCCAGGCGGGCTAACGAAGCAGATTATTTGTTTTAAAAAGGCAAATCTGTTAACTGTTTTAACCAGCAGTGTGAGAGACCACGTGGTTAATGGACTGAAGCAGCTATCGTGACTCATGATGGATGTTACTACATAGAGGGGCTTGACAAGCGGGAGAAAAATGGAGTGGCTGAGCGATAAACGAAGCTCACCGCTGGAATATGCTCTTTCCCCGCCGGTACACACTGAAGCCAGCCTCGGCGGCTGCTGCAGACCGAGGTTTCCCGACCATCGCTTTCCACTCTGAAGCCGCAAACCCGGGCAGCGCGGCCGCGGTAAACGACAGCGGGATGCGGTGGGCAGGGGCGGCCCCGGGCCGATGCCGCCGCGGAGCAGCTCGCCCGACCGGGCCCCCGCACAATGCCGGCGAGGGCGAAGAGGTGCCCAGCCCGTGATATGTGTCCCCCCCCGCCTCCCTGGGGCGGGCGACGGGGGCTCCCCCGCTCCCCTCCGGGCTCTCCCCAAGGCGCAGCTCCCCGCTGCTGCGCAGCCTCGCCCGGGGGAACGAGGCGAACGCCCCCGGGCCTCTCAGCCGGGCTCTGTGATTGATGCCGGGGAACAACCGCGCACAATAAACGCAATTCTCCCTGTTGATTAATTACACCTAAATTCGCTGGACGTCATTCGACGCGGTGAATTTATATCATTCTCTAATTAGAAGAGGGTATTTTTTTGTTCCTTTTTTTTCCCTCCTTCGTGGCAGGTAGAAACGACCTAAAAAAGTCAGATTCCAGTGGGAAGCTTTTGCATATAAAAACAAATTAAGTGACTTCAGTCTCGAAGTATGCGTAATATCATTTGTCAGTATCACTGGACACTATTATTCATTAGCGTGTCTGAAGTGCTATTATGCTACTACAATGTCCTGCATATCAGCTCAGGAATTGTTAAACTCTCCTGCAGTTTCCCCATTTGCAATAGCAGTCCGTGCTGGTCTGTGCCAACTACGTTTTGCAATTCCACGAATTCTTCCTGTAATGCTGCTGTAATTAATTCCTCCAGGACCCTGATTTTTATTAGAAGTGCCCGCCCGATGCATTTACAGCAGGAGATTTCCCTTTAACTTTCTTTCGCTTGACAGTTCATTTATAAGAGCCTCCCCCACAATATCCACTTTTTCCCCTCCTTTGCTTTTTCATAAAGCAATACACTTATTCATCTTGTCACTAGCTCGCAGCCACTGTATTCATGCAGCCTTTGGGTGACAGTGTCCAAAATAAACCGCTCCGAAAACAGCGCAATGTTCAGCTCACCGTCTTCACCTCCTCGTCTAAAGCTCCCTCCTGCCCTCTCCGATTTACAGCCGCCCTTCGCTCCTGGGTTTGCAGCTCCGACAACAGCTTAATTGCGGAGCCCGAGCTGGCTTCAGCCTCTGAAGGGAGCTCGAAGTGGCTTTCGGGCAGACTGGGTGTCCTATAAAGCACTCGTAAAAAGAGGGCGAGCGAAAATCCGCTCTTTGTGCTAACTCCCGCTCTGCAATGGTCGGTCCCTCCGGCTCGGGATGGCCCCAGCAGAAACGCGCAGCACTCGCTCATCCCTTCGCTCTCCCAGTGCAGTTGGGGACAGCGGGGGAATTAGTGTCAGGGGGAGCAGGCGACCGGGCTCGGTCACCACTCCAGCCCGACCGCCCTCAGCGCCGAAGCCGAGGGGGGGGCCGGGTTTCAGCTTCGCGACGTGAGGAGAAGGAGATGTTTAACTTGCGGCCCTGGGAGTGGATTCCCGCGAGATATGCTGCGGTCTCTCAGCGCGCCCCGGTTGGGCCATGCCACGGCGCCGGGGTGCCCAAGGAGGGGCACCCCCACACCCCGCACACGGACTGGAGGGGAGGTCTGTGTGATCTCTGCTGCCGACAGTGGCCAAGGAGAGAAATTTCCCGTGGAAATGCTGAGCCCACGACCCTACGAGGTTTACATCTCGAAAAACCCGGGATTGCCGAAGCTTTGGCTAAACGGTGCGAAAACGGCCCCATGACAGGAGCCAGGTGGGCACCGCCGAGCTCCGCGCCCCGGCAAGCCCGGAGACAGGAACGGCCGCGCTGTTTGCCCAGGGGTCACCGGGCATCGACACAGGATTAAACATCTCGCATCTGACATGTGACAGAGAACAGGACATCCCTAGCTCCATTTATGTCTCTCCACGGTTTATTATTGACAATTCCGTGAGATGATCTCATGGAATTAACGGCTCCTCTCAAAATCTCGGATTTGGACGGAGATTGAATGATGAGAAGGAAAGCGAGGTCTCTGGGGATAGGCCTGCCCTGATTCCAATCTGAATCCTTGGCCCTCCAAACGGCCACAAAGAAGACACTAAAAATAACTTATTTTCATTACAGAGATGCTTTTAAAGGGAAACGAGAGGAAGGGGGGAACATTTCTACAACGGGGATTAATGTAAGTTGGAGTGGAATAAAAGGAAGTCAACGCTGAGCAAAAAGGGAACTTAAAAGGAAACCAGTAGTAGATCATATAGAGTTTGTTTTGGCCTGCATTGCAGTATTACCGAGTTCTTGACCTCTGCACAGAAAGAGCTATAATCTGAACCGAGACTCCTCCACTTTTAAAGTCTTTGCAAGTGTGACTCACAGTAAATTTTCAACATCGAGCATGTTTACTACATTAAACAGCGCGAGGTAGAAAAGTTCACATCACCATTTTAATGGACCCACAAATGCGAGTCATCTAATGCACACTTGCAATCTGCGCGGGTTTGTCATCCATGTCCAGCTATCAACAACAGCCGCAGTATTCTTTGGCAGAGGAGCGGGCTGCGCTGTAAACACAGGTCGAGCAGTTGCCGAGGCGAGAGATTTCAGAGATACTTTTGCTTCCAGTACAAGAATTACGATCTTTTTAACTATTTATTTCAAGCTGACGCCTTCCCCACTGCTTTGCCTTGCTACGGAAGGGGAGGGAACGCTTCTCAGCCCTCGGCCCGACAGAGCAGCCCCCGCACAGC
>JAAGNO010027262.1:0-10551 GCA_033439905.1 Ceryle rudis
CCCCTGGGATGGGTCCAGGGATGGGGCAGCCACCACCTCTCTGGGCAGCCTGGGCCAGGCTCTCACCACCCTCAGCAGCAACAATTTCTACAATATATATAAATAAAGTTAAGTCAGGCTTTTATAACATGCAGACTGTGCTGGGAGCCAGCTCAGTGCAGCTGAAGATGGCTCTTTTACACAAACTTTTCCCTATCAAGAGGCTATAGATTCTACAGAGCAGGTCTTTTCTGTCCCACAAGGTTGCAGGGTTTCCTGGCAAAAGTTAAGTCATTGCAATGTCCTGGTTTCCTAAAGGTACAGATCTGCAGGCTAGAAAATAATTAATGCTTAAACAGGACATACGCATTAAAGACTAGAAAAAGACACTTTAGTTTGCTTTTAACCCTGGTCTAGCACTTCAAGCTTTGATTGTTTTTTCTTCCATAGGAATCTATATGTGTCTGTAGCTACCCAATTGCTGCTAATGTCTGTATTCAACCGAAGGGAAAAAAAAAACCAAAAAAGAAAATGAAAACTGCAGGAAGTTTTACGGTATGTTTACATTCTAACGGGTTATAGAGGCATCGTAATTCATCGTGTATTCCAACAGAAGCATGGATCTCTTCCAATTTAATTTTCTGAAGTTCGAGTTTGCAGCTGGGTCACTCCTGCTGGAAGCTGGGAGATGCATCTCCTAAGGCTGTGGGTTGGATGAGCAGCAGCCCGGCTGTCACTGCCACCCATCAGTTCCCGCACCGGGGGCTGAGGGCAGAGCATCCGACTCGCTTTCTGCGGGCGCAGCAGCAGAGCTAGCTTCATAAATTCTGGTGCAAGGAGCAATAATCAATACTTCATGGTTAATGACGCAAAACTGAAATTAGTATAGATTTTATGTCTCCTTCTCTTCCCAATTATGCAAACATTACCGTGCCCCTTCTCCAGTTGCCTTGTATTACAGTTTTTATGAAGGCTGTCTGGTGATGTTTAATTGAAAGACTGAATAGTCAAAAACATCACAACCAATTTGGGTTCTTTACTTTGGTTCGGTTTGTTGGTAGTTTTTGTCGTTGTTCAGTCTTCACCCCGAGGTTAATAGAAAATGATGTCAAACACAAGAAATGATTTATGTAAGTCATGCAGGTTTTGTCACCCAGAGCTATATATAAAGTCAATTGCAAATTGTTTTCACATTCTAAATTACCGCACATAGCTCTGGGGTACGTGGGGGGGAAAAAAAAAATGACCAGCGGAATAATGCGGGAGAGGAAAAGGTTATCTTCTGAGCTGAACTGTGCTGCAAAGAAAACAATTCTGAAAGTTGCTGGTTTTTAATATGCCAGAAGAGAAGGCTCCTCAGAGCAGGCCAAAATAAATAAATAACTAGATAAGAGAATGCAAAAATAAAAAGAATTTTGAAGACTGGATCGTTTCCACTGAGTGATGGGCAGTAGGCAGCAGACAGGCTCCTGGATCACATCCAGTGCTTTATCAGCTGCAGCAGGTCCACAAAATGGTGTTATGGTGAGAAACCCAGAGGGTCAAAGACTGGGGAAGCATCTCACTTGTTGTCTTAACAAATCTAGTTTATACATAAAATATATTTTGCAGTAATAGTCCTTCCGAGGTAGGGAGGAAATGAGAGCTGTGTTAGGAGTAAATCGGCTACCAACTGTGATCTTGTTTGATGTTGACAGGGTAGAAAGTTGTACAGGACTAAAAAGCACCACATAAAATGTGTCTGTTTGACAAAATCAACTTTATTTGGGGAAGCAAAATGTAGAGTGGCTGATCTGTTGCGCTCCTGGAGGTTGCAACAGTCTTACTGGAAACAAAGATCTTTGATTCATCCCCAGGTCAGATGGGAATTGCCAGATGAAAATATCCTTGTTTTGCCTTTTTAATGTTCTTAGCCTTCCTGTGAATCCTGCATCTGTATGCAAGGTAGGTGTGAAGTAAATTACCCTCCTCCCTTACTCTGAGTAGCTTTTGCTTTTACATTCGATTCCCAATGTAATGAGCTGAAAGAAGTCATGAGTCATCTTTGTATTTTGTTTTGTGACTTCTCCCCTTCCAGCATTGCTTAATTATCAAACAGTTGCTGCACGAACACAAACCTGAAAGCACATCCCTGCATCTCGAGGCGGTGATGCCCTTTGCGTTGCATCACAGGGCTGTGCTCTGAGGGGTTCAGTGTTTGCTCATCAGCCCAGCTTTGAAGGTGATGGGGCATGTGCTCTGCCCGTGCGTGTCCCAGCAGTACCAGGGCACCCTGTGGGAAACTGCAGGAGTCCAGGCATTGCGTCCTCTGGAGCACGCGCTTCCTTGCAGCCGGGTTCTCCTTCCAGTCCTTGACTCTCACCCCTTCTGAACACTGAAACTCTGCCCGTTAGATGCAGTTTAGTTTCTCAAGGAAAATCTCTGTGCTGAACATCACGGGTAGATTTCTCCCAGGACATTAGCATGGATACTGGGAAACCTAGCTACGCATCTGCGGCTGAATTTGTGACATCTCTGCTACTGAAACGGGCTCTGATGGCATCGGGCTGTAAATCTCAGCCAGCGACTCTCTTAATTATGGGACTGAATAGTGTTTGATTGCAGAACAAAGAGAAGTGCCTGAATGCATGAGGTGATGCTCACTTGCCTCTTCACCAAGACCATCTCTCGAATCAAAGCAGCCACACACCTAAGATATGAGAATACTTTCCTCTTTTGCTCTGCCTGTTATTTTGTAGGTCTGATATTTTATTTCAAACTTCTACTGCACATACTGATAAGTTTATTGGTTTCTTTGTCGCTTTTTTGGATATCTAAAATTGAAAGCAATCCTGTAGACAACACCTGAGGGAACCGTTTTGTTTAGCAGTTGGCTCACAATGTTTGGAGGTTGAGCAGGAAGCTCCAAGGTCGACCAAGGGCTTCCCATAAGCACATTGAAACATCTTTTCTCTCCTTGTAGGAAGAACTCAAAAGGCTCCAGCACACCTTGGAACAGGTCAATGATGGCAAAGACTTGCTTCAAAGGTAATTGTGCGATTTCCACAGTATCTCACAAGTGATAAAGTGAAATAACTTTTATAAGGCAACAAGCCCTTTCTGAGGGACAGTCTCTTTGTTGTAGGTTATGTTTTTTCACTCGGTAATATACTAAATATTCAAGATTTTTGCATCTGTCCCGTAAACAATTCTTATTTTCAGTTGCAGGAGGATAATTTCTGAAAACTGCTGCTGATTGAATGATGTATTTAAGTGTCCAGTAAAGTCTCAAAAAAACTCCACAGGTTGGGGTCTAATCTTACAAATTCTCATGCAAAGACCTTTCATTCATGTTGCTAGTCCCATCCAAAGCAGCGTCCCTAGATGTTTGACTTTTTTTATCTTCTAGCATTTAAAAACAGCTTTCTCAAAGCAGTCGGTTTGCGGCACCAATTCCTCAGTCATCATTTATTACAAAGAAATTTTCTTCATACCCCTGTATGGCTCTTGCTGATGTAATTCATTTGCTACCAGCATTACCATTGTTACTTTCCATTTTACTCTTCAGCTTTTCAAACGTAGCCCCAGGGATGAAAGTTAATTTAGCAAGAATATCTATTATATTTGCCAGTGATGTTTGGGGTTTTTTTTCACTTGCAGCAGCTTCTTTGCTTGGTGTGCCTGTCTCTGGAGCTGCGGCATCTGGAAGGTTTGGTGCAAGGACTCAGGCAGGCTCCCATCTGGAAACTTGATCTAAATTCATACTTTTTGTTAACAGTCAAACAGAGCTGGACACAGGGACCCAGATGCCTTTCTCCAAAGACAGCAACACCTTATAATAAGCAGCTCTTGTATGTTCTTGTCAAAATTTTGGGATTAATTCACGGTGATTGCAGAAATCTCATGCTGAGATGCATTAAACCCATTTTCTTTTCTTCTCCGTAGCCATCAGCTTGCCATGGATGAAGAAAATAATATCGAAAAATATCATATCAACTTACAGCCCTTGGAATCGAAAGTGAAAATGTAAGTAACAAAAAATGTCATTTCTGCCTTTAAATGCGGCTGAGTTTGTCCAATTCCTGAACCACAGAACCCAGCCTGTATCCATCATGGATTTCTGTGTAACTTGAAGTGTTAAAAAGCCTCAATTTAGCAAGTTAAGCTCTTCTTTACCTTTAAGAATGTGAACGTTCTCTTTGAACTGAGTTTCAAATGTAAAACTTCAAAGTTGCATTAAGTTTGTCATTTCCTCTGTGAGAATCAAGAATATTTGAGTATCTGCTAGACTTCATGCATACAGGGAACATCCAAGAGGGGGGAAGTACAGCACAGAGCCAGCAGAAGTCTCTTCAGTGGGATCTTTCACATCTGACACGAAGCCTGGTTAAAGTTCCCCAGGCAACTGGCGGGACTCGTCTGCAAGGAGCAGAAGGAGCAGTCCTTGGGTTTGCATGGGGGTGGAGATGCAAGCCTGAGGTCCCCTCAGGCTCGCATCCTGGGCTGGGGGGGTGCAGCACAGCTGTACGGCACTAAGAGAGATGGTTTTAGTTGGAAAGCAGTTGCTAGCACTCAGCCAAGGCACATGCGTGACACCTAGCTGCACCACATGGAAGGAGGAGATCGGCATCCCTGTGTTCTTGCCATGAACTCCCCAGCTTCCAAGTGCAAAGGATGTGGTGGATGGGAGCAGGACCAGGTGGGGTTTGGGTGCTGGACCCCTCCTGGGGAGCAGCCCAGCAGCAAGGCTGGGTGCTGAGTCCTGTAGGAGCAGGCAGAGTGGAGGAGTGATGGCTCCAATCTGCTCCCAGCACAACTACCTGGGCAGAGCTTTGCACCACAGAGACCAGCTTCAGCAAAGGCTGGGGTGCTCTACCTGATAGACACATGGAAGGTTGAAATCCCAGTGAATAAATCCCCGATTGTATAAAAATCCTAAAAAGAGCTCTTTTTAGCTTATTTTGCTGCAGCAACGCTGCTGAGTCTTGGGTCAGAATTTATCTCTGCTTTTCTGCAGGGTTCACAGATCATCCTGTGTGCAAACACTCACCTACTTCGTGTAGCCTTACTAATGTAAACACAGTTTTAATTCCCAGCATCTTTCACTGGTCTCCCTGGACCTTCAGAAAGGCACAGGCAGCCCGGCACTGCCACCTGGTGAGAGCTGTCCTGGACACCGGTGGACACAGAAAATGGAATTTCTTTATAGAATTTCACATCAGATTTTAGAAATCTGGTCCAAATTTAGAGTTTGGAAGCAGAGCTCCTACTGCAATCCCCACGCTTTCTTTTGGAGCAGGTTTTAAGTCCCCAGCTACCCAAGATGGAGAAGATTTTAAAGGATACTTGTCCGGCCTCTGAGCAGTATCTGTATTGTAATCTGAAAACTGATACAAGATGCTGAAGGCTGTTTGGTCTCTTATACAGATAATTGTGTATTCTTATTTTGTTTGCAAGATGTAAGAGAATTGCTGAGTTACGGACAGTCTCAGATTTAAATAATTTCTGTGGGTTTAGGGATTTGAAATAAAGAATTCCTTCTACTTAATAAATACCTTAAGTTGTACTAGTAGTGGCCAACGTTAAGACCTACAGAGGTAGTTACGAGTAATCACCATCCAAATCGGAGAACAAAGTGCACAAAAAAGGGAGAAAACCACCCCAATCCACCTCTTCAGTCAAGAATATATAATTTCAATCCCTTTTATTGCTTCGTTCCCCCTCCAACCCCCATGCCTTGGTGTTTGCCGCAGTATCCAGCGAGCATGGCGTGAGTACCTGCAGCGCCAGGACCTGCCACCCCACGAGCAGCTGGACAAGCGCAGTCCCTCCCCGCCGTCCCTCTCCTCGGACAAGATGAGCAGGTCCATCAGCATGAACACCTTTTCTGACAGCAGCACACCGGTGAGTACAGCGACTGGGTCCTTTTTCCTATTCGTTGCTTTTTGTTGGGTTCCTTTCTAAGACTTTGGCTAAATGAAAGTGAAATTACCAGCTAATTGTGGAAGTAGCAGTGGAGTAGCAGTGTCTCGAAGCCTCTTGTAGGTACAGTTGAATATGTGACCTTGTGTCTTAGACCTGGATCTCCAATGCTGCCTACTGGGTTCAGCTGATATTAGCAGTGCTCTTGATGGGGAAAAAAGTGTTTCCAAATGGTGTTGTGTTCTTCTGCAGAAGGCAGGGATCTTCACCTGTGTTTAGCACTTTTTGTTCTCAGAAAACCCCCCAAATTCTGGTGCTTTTCCTACAGATGAATGTGCTTTGTAGGGCTGGTCATTTGTTTTTATTATTGGTTTGGGGGTTTTGGTTTTGTTTGTTTGGGTTTTTTTTGTTTTTCCTAAAAGGAACTTAGAGAAGTTGATCTAAAATTTAAATTTGATTTTTGGAATATTCATGCCACCTTGCAGCCTGGGTGACTAGTGACTGGATGCTTTACTTCTCTGTTTAAGGTGACTCTAAACCCAAATATAGGTCAATAAATCAGCAGATAGATATAGAGCCTACAAATATTGCTTTCAGCTTTGTGACAGAATGTATCAGTTTTGTGACAGAATACAATTGTTTTGAGGAAACTGCAGAGAAGAGCACATGAAAGAATTCAAGAGTTCAAAGAAAATATAGGAAGTTGCCCTGGTGCACGTTAGAGCAGCTAAATAAAAGCAGGATGCGTCCTGCTGTTCAACTGAGGTGTCAGGATAGGTGTGAGCAGGTTGTTTGGACCTTTGCTAGGCATGCACGTTGATCAGCTATAAGAAGCTCTGTTGCCCGTCACAGGACAGCATTTGGTGGCTTTAGAATTCACTAGAAATCCTCGCTGGTGGGGTTCTTAGAGGAGATGGAGACCTTGTGCAAGGAACAGATGTTTGTTAGTTTAACTCTGCCTTGGGTTGCAAGGTTGGGGCAAACCACCAGGCAAGCTCAGAGATCTGACAAGAGCTTTTCTGGGTTAAGAATTCTGGTCCTGGACTTACCGTGACAATTTGTCTCTTTCCTTCACCTGAATCTAGGTGAGCTGTTTCCAGCAGCTATTATTTTTGTGCCACTGTGGTTAGGTGAGCTGCATCGGATTTGACAGCATTCAATAAAATATTACTGAGAGTGCAGTGTTTTATTTTTGGATGCCTTGTGTTCAGAGCTGGAGAACGGGATGATAAACTAGGTTGCAATATTGGGTTATACATTAATGTCTGATGTATTAAATGAGTTAGGTTCCTCTAACGAGGCACGTAAATTTGGGTATAAATGCTTTTCTGCCACCAGTGTTTGTTGGAGTTTGGCTGAGCCTGCCACCACAAGAGGTCCCTCGTACCCTGCACAGGGAGGCTCTGGGATGCACTTAGATGTTCTCCGTCAGTAACCTAATTTGGAAAACGATGCATTTTTCAACATTTTAGGGTTTTTCGGGGTAGAATGAATGTGTCTGGACGTTATGTGTTTGTGGAAAACCAAAACTTGGGTACTAAATATGCTGCTTCATTTATATTGATGTGACACCCACTCGTCTCACTTCTGCATCCTACTTGTTCAATGCAAAGGAAGGTGGGAATATTTTCTTACACTTTTCTAGCGCCAAACCTGCCGATAACCTTTGGAAAACTAGCAAACGTTTATGAAGGCAAAAGAACCTCTGCCTATTTAGCGTGACCACAAGCGCTAACCCTGGGAGGAGTTAGCAGTGATGGCCCGAGGCTTGACCCGAGCTGTGCGTTCCCCATGCGCAGGCACTCATTTGTAATCATTAAAACTTTGTGAATTCATCTGATATGACATTTCCTTATTGTCCCAGCCAAGAAAATAGCTATAGAAACACAAAGCAAGAATTTTAGAGCAGCTTTAGAGAAGTGAGGGGAAGGGAAGGCCGGTCAGCTGTAGCACAACTTTCATGGTTAGCAGTTTTCATATGCCTTTTTAAAAGCCATTTGGTTCCCATCAGATGGGGATAGCTGGGCAAACGGGCTTTGCCTCCAGCCAGTGTGAGACAGCGGCCATGTAATCGACCAGTTCATCACTGGTTTGTTGACAGAGGGTGACATGAGTTCTCCTTGACTTGGTGAAGATGATGTATGTCTTTTATGTATCTGGCTTCAAAAAGCTGTAGTTTAGCCCCGCTGGCTGCAGCTACCACATTCCAGTTCAGAGAAACAACCTAATTGTGTGATTCTAACATTCAGAAGCTTGAGAAATCATTAATTATGAAACCTTTGAATCAAGTGTTTGAACTCGTTTTGGATCAGCTAGCTGCCTTCGTGACTGCAGAAAACTGTTGCTCCCAGAATGAAATACTGATGAAAAACTTGCCATATAGAGGAGGAATTACTAGATTAAGGAATAAAAAAAAAAATTTAGAAAGCCCCACAACTGAAATAAATCCTTATTTTTACTGCTATCTCCAGGTCTTGATAATTTTCAGCAGCTCTCCTATCCTTCCCTTAGCTGGTTCAAAGGTGCCATGTGGTAAAAAAAAGCCACAATTAAGTATTTTTGACTGGCACCACCTTTGTCTTCCTCCTTCTGGCTTGAAGATTGGTCAGAATGGCAACTGAGGAAAGCAGAGAATTTAATTCAGACTGATAATGCTTGACCACAGTAACCTTGAACAGTTCTAACTAAGTGATAATTAGTTGGTCTGTTGCTAAACTTTAAAATAAACTTATTTGCAGATAATAGTTTATGAAACCCAGAAAGATAGGAAGCCTTTTCTGGGATGCAGTGACTGAAATAGCAAGACGAATGATTACTGCTCTGGAAAATTACTTGGAGAGTAACATAAGCATCTTTTGGAAAAGTTTTCTGGTTTCAAGGCATACTTTTATGCTTAATAAAGTACACTCAATTTGATCTGAATATTTGTCACTGAACATATTCTTCTCTGAGATTCACATCCAATCAATGTGCTTCTCTGTTAAAACAGCATGAATTCATCTGTCGTATCTCTTAGACATAACACAAGGCACAGAATAAAATAGGCTACAAAGAAAAGCCATAAAAATCTTTTATCAGATGTGTAGGTGGAAGAAATAAACCAGTGCACTTAGCAATTGGAAACTCACAAGCAGAAAAAAACCACCCTATACTAATCCAGAAGTATTAAATAAATTGTAGAGATGATGAAGACCCAATTTTCCCTTTTTAGTATTTTGAAGGTAAACTTAAGAGCATAATGATTTGTGACCATTCACAATGAGATTTCATCTCATGTTTTAAACAAATCGCTTTTCTTTGAAAATGTCAGGCCAAATTGCCTGCTCTGCTGCACTGTTTTTACGTGGATTTGACTCTGACCCATAATTAATAATGTTCCACCTGAAACAGGAACAAATCCTCTTTTCATTTGGCTTTCTTCTTTGTCATAAACTACACTGGCCAGCCCTAGAAGAATTCTCACGAAGGCCGTCTCTCTTCAGGTCTGGTGCTGTGTGCTTGGTGAAAGCACTGTTAGAATCGTGTGGGTTAGAAAAGACCTTTATGGTCATTCAGTCCAACCGTTAACCCCACGCTGCCAAGTCCACCAATTCCCTCAGCTCCTGTCAGAGTGCTTACCACCCTCCGAATCCCAGAGCCCTTCAGGTAGACCAAATTATCTGGTAATGAATGGGTCACGCTTTCTGTTTAGAAACAGAACAGTCATTCTTCACGGTGGGGAAAAAATGTTCTGAGGCTATCTCAAAGTGTTTGTGCTATAATACACATTTCCTTGGGCCTGCCTCCCTGCTATAATGGGCAGAATGACAGCGGAAGGACATGGCTTGAGTGATGAGATGAGAAACGGACTTTTCTTATTGTGCTACTGCTTTGTAGGCTACCAAAGAAAGGATAGGCCACCCATGTGTGTAGCACGGGCAGTTTCTGAACTGTTGGGAAAGGTCTGCTGTCAATCACTTATCAGATCATTGCGTTAGGAGCACCCAAGGAGTATTTGTACCATCCGCCTTTTTCGCTTTAGTTTCCTCTTTGCATGTTTATTTTTAATGAAAAAAATTAAGAGCAAGACGAGTGATAGATTTGAAAATCGTGTTCTTCCTTGTAAATACTTTATTTCTTTTTATTGTGTAGAGAGGTGGCAAAACTTACCTTCCTATGTGGCGTGTGACTGAGTTGCTGCTTTTTTTCCCCAGAAATAAACTGTATCTATAGTTACTAAGAAAAAAAGATGATGCCAAATATGTCCCACTAGCATATGGTTGTGGTTATGACCTGTTTTCATGATGACGTCATTGTGTCTCTTTAAATGGTTCAGTCACAAAGGCATAATGTTTGAAAGCCAAGAGAAACCTGATATTCATCATCAGGCAAGAAAAAGCTGGTGCGAGACATACCTGCATCTAGAGCTCTTCGAGAACGATGGTGGACTCTCGGTTTATTTTTAATATGGGTTTGTTTTGTTGGGTTTTTTTTTACTTCAGTGCAAAACAGTGGCATAGAAACACAATGAATTTGTTCTGCTCTGGGCAGAAGTGCCTTCCGCTGTGTGTGATTTGAAATTACACGTCCAGGAGGACTCGTTTCCCCCAGCAGCCGATTCCCCACCGTGTTAGAGGTTCCGAGGAGAGCAGCCGGAGCAGCCTCCCCCCCACCCCCCTCCGCTCTCCCTCC
>JAAGNO010027263.1:0-31059 GCA_033439905.1 Ceryle rudis
ATATGATCCTGCTCTGGCAGGGGGGTTGGACTCGAAGATCTCCAAGGTCCCTTCCAACCCCTGACACCCTGTGACCCTTAGTAGCCTCCTTTCCTGCACTGCTCTGGCTTATCTCAACAAGCTTTTCTGCTGGACAATGTCCAGGCACAGCTGGGACTGCATATCTCTCTTCCTAATCCTCCATCAGTATTCCAGTAGGATTTAATACCTTAAACAGTGCCATACATACGCCTTCATGCCACATACCACATCATATTCAGTTTCACAGTCTGCACATTATTTCATGCTATTGACACTTTAAAATTACCCTGTCGACACAAATGCACACAGAGTTATAATTTTGCCTTGGGATACTGAGTCCTTGAGGAAACACAGGTCCAAATGATATGTACATCAGGGAGTGATCTATGCCTCTGGTTTATTAGAAGTATAGAAATAGTGCCAGAAACCAGTTTTCAGTAATTATTTGCACTGTCATCAGATACCACTTGTAAGTACAACAGCGTAATATGCATAGGTCAGCCAGACCATCTTTATACATGCACTTGGGAGGTCAGTCATGGGTTTAGAAAAAGGGGTTTCCTAAGTGGCTTTTGAAACAATTTTAAGAATTATTGAAAAATGTTTTTACCACTATTTAAAGAATAGTCCTCCACCCTCTCTCTGATCTTTTGCTGGCATACATATATCAGTATCAGAGAGAGAAAATGATCTCTAAATATTTTTGAAACCATTTTGTCCTGAAACACCACATGGAAAGCATGATATTCAGGAATGCCTTTGCTTTGATAGCATAGAACAGATGTAGGACTATGTACAGTTGTATGCTCTTTATGCTAAGGAACTTAAAAAGGTTCAGCAAACATTCTCTTCAGAATACACACTGTGGCATGTGGCAGATCAGGGCCTCTCATAGGGTTGGGGAAAACAGGGTAAATCTGATGTATAGTACTTATATCGGTAAGCAACCCAAAACTCAAGTATATCACAATATATAGGTTTCAGTGAACAACATGACAACAGTGACAGTTCGTCTTGACACCCTCCCTGTAAAACTGTAGCCAGCCATAATGAAAATGCCTGATATTAAGTACCAGTATTTAAAGGATTATAGCTCATCAGCTCTGCTAACTAGACAAAAATATCTGATGGTAGGATACTTGACTATCACTGGTTTCAACTACAAAAGGCACATAATAAGTGAATGAGGGCACCAGCTGTGTATGCAAGCTGACAGAATATCCCTTTTTGTGAGAGTGTTTTGGAAATCCTACTGTTCTTCATAGGAATGCTTGTATCATTTTTGCCAAGGAGAAATTCCTGGGTGAAGACAGAGAAGTAGTAATATCATGTCTCTAAAATATCAGTTAAATTGCCAGATCACTGACAGAGATAACAAACTTAAACCTCAGCTTCCCATATACTATGGCAGTGCTTTATATTTTACACTGCTCCATAATGGTGTTCTCTCTGTAAGCCCTGTTTGTAGCCACTGCATTTTTCCCTAAGTACCATCAGGAGACATTTCAGTTGCTAGGATTTGGCCTACTGAAGGAACTGTACAGTCTGATTTTTCCTGTCAAAAAAAAAAAAAAAGAAAAATCTAAGGCTAAGCACAACACAGACCAAGAATATCTGAAAACTCACACATATTTGTAGAGTGGAAGCACTGTCACCCATGCACTCTATTTCTCATTTATGGAGTCCAGGGCTGGTCTTGTCATTCTCAGCAGGCTTCACTCAAGACCTCTGTCCTGCTGACACTCAGGCCATGAGTTCAAAGTCTCTAGTCTGAACTAGATATTGCAGGAGAACTTAACATAAGTTTTGTATCAAGCCAACAACATGCATATACTAGAAAGACATTAAAATGATTGAATGGATAAAGAACTAAAAATCTGCCATCTATCTTCCATCATAATTCTTTACAGACTCAGCTAAGCTACTGACAAACTTTGAAATATTTTGCAATCAGTATCACACAACATCAAATTTCTGATAGTCTAACCCCAAACCAGAATAAAAACAATCCCTTCAGAGAAACAGACTGTCAAATTCAAATGCAGCATACATAAAAAAAAAAATCTAATTTTCATAAGCTAATACCAAAAAATTTCCATAAATTTGATATACTTCTTAACTAAAAAATAGACCAATTTCCACTATTTGTCTCTCGATTTTTGTACAACAAATTCAGACCCAAAGCAAGCTTTGAATGGCTCTCTACTTGACAAAAATGAAACCTATGAATGCATAAAGATATTACCTGACTCTATCAGAAGGATGGCCAAACAGTCCATTTCATCAGCCAAGGTGACCTTGCCAGCAGTCTGTCTATAGACAGGTGGTAGCTACTGACTCCCAAGGCCTGCCTTTCCTACATTTTGTGGCTGGAAGCATTTTGGACATAATAAACATAAACTCCTCTCTCTTTCAAGGTTTGATATTAATAAGGTTATATTAAAAACTCTCTGCTACTTTCATACAGCTCACATTTTTTAATGACCTCCTCAGCATTCAGTCAATGAGAGAAACCGGAATCTCTCAAAGCACCCATCCAGAGGCTGACCAGAGTGAACATGCACACCTTACCTATACTTTGTAATATATAACTTACTGAATCACATTAGCTGAACTAGTGAGATACGCCTGTAGTCACATTAACCTTATCACAAGATTTTCTACAACACTGTGACAAGAGGTCTATCGGAAGTAATTTGTCTTTTTTTGACCTGTCACAAGATCACTTAATAGGAAAATAAACAGCCCACAGAGCTTAGTGCACTTTCAGACAATTCAGCTGTTTGTGGTCACAGCAATGTATCATTTTGTCAGGGACAATGCCTTCTAGGCACTCCACTTGCTCATCCTTTGGTATGCTTTGATCTCACTTTGGTATGTTTTTACACATCTTCTTCCCCCAAGCTTTGAAGGAGCAAGAACCTTTTTTCTAGAAACAAAAATGGAAAATGATTTGCAATTGATTTTTGTCCGAGATCTAACAGATGGACACACAAATTAGTTTAGGACTTGAAGCTGACCAAGCTGGAAGATCTTGGGAAGGGAGTGAAGGACTTTCTTGTGTTTGTCTCCACAAGTCTCATAAAGAAACAGAGACAGTATCAATCCGGACAGACAATCAGAACTAACAATGGAAGAGGCAGAAATGGCACCATAACCTTATATTTACAAGCAAAACCCAACCGAAAATTTACCATCATTAAATCAAGAAGTTTATTGGCAATCAGTTATTGTGTTCCCACTCTGAGACTTGGTGGATATGAACATATCTACAATGAAAGAATCTTCTTTTTTGTACACCTTAATTAGGAATAGTGCTGCTATACAGTGTCTAAGACTGTTGTAGACCAACAGTATCCATTTAACCCTAAGAAAACTGCAGAGCAGATAGTGAGCACCCTTGCTTTTCCAATCTTCTGTTCTCACCCATACTTCTTTTTCCTTAGCAACTGAAATACTAACAAGGAATAATTCTGTACCTCTCCCCTTGCTACCCTCAGTGTTAAGGCCATCAGTGAAGAATCCAGTATAACTTCCTATAGTAAACCCCTTGAGCAATCCAGTTACTTCATATAGCATTTTCCAATGCTATTTTTTACAAGCATTACCAACAAAATCTAGGAAAAGAGTAACAGCTTTCTTCCAAGTAAAACTTACATAACATTGCTGAAACCTAATCTCAGAAAAAAATGACAAGACTAACATTTGTCAAGCAGACGCTAGATCTGTACTGGTAAATTGAACATGACCAGGGCATGTGTTCAAGATGCTGAAAGGTCATTGCTAATATGATTACATTTTTGGAACAGCCTTTGGCATGCTTATGATTCACAACTACGCTTTTACAAACAATTCCCAGATGGCATTTCTCAGGTAATGGTTCCAAAAACCAGCAGAGATGAAATGGTGCCATTTTGTCATATTTCTCTGGCATAGCCCTTTGGCATTATGCCACCATGGTCACACCTGCACACTCTCATGCTAGCTCCCCAGCGCTGTAAAAGGCATGGTATTGTGATATTAAAAAATTTCTGAAGTCTCTTATTTTTCCAAGACAACCTTACTCAGACAATGGACACCAAGGCGTCTAATCCAGGAAAGAGGTATGCTTACTATCACCCAAAATGAGCTGGGAAAGATGAGAACGATCTGACTCTGACTGGATCATCTCCACTTCTTAGTATTTGTGAAACTACCACAAAGCCACCACCATATATGGAGGTAAATTGAGAAGTTAAGGCTGCCTTAATCACAGCACAAGATTGACAAAGTCATTAGTTCAGTATAACTGTAGCAGGCTTCCACCATCTCTCTCACTCTCCACAACCAAGTCAGAGGCACACTGGAGATACACCTCTGCTCTCCCTCTCCTTACCTAACTGAAACATTTTAACCCCTCTGCATTAACATCTCAGCAGCCCTCTGGCATCTGGCCTGGCAGAAGCAACTATCTGTTACTGAGCAGACATCTGATTGATCCATAGTCTGCTCTTGCCAGGTACAAGGTCCTCAAAGTGGTTTTTTTTTTTGTTCATATATTTAAATATAATGTTTATACAGATAAAGCTTTCACATCATGTAGATTTGTGTTAAAGTTTTGTAAAAAGAAGCTGGTATAATAAGAGCTGTTTAAGAGTGTGTCAGGATGGCACCTTTAAGAAGTATGGATAGCGAGAGCTTTTATTTTGTGAGTAGGCATGACAAGGGAAAGTATTTTGTAAAAATCATCTCTTTAAAGTCTGGAGAAAATGGGAGAGATGTCATTGAGAGGCATAATAGATACAGAGAGACAGAACAGGAGCTATGGAAAAAAATGCTAAAAATAAAACAGTGAGAGTATAAAGTGCAGTGACTGAAGGAAAGAGGAGAAGCTGTGGGTACCTGGTAGATGTAGATTGGCAGTGTGTGGTAAGGGCAGGGACATGAAAAACAAGAAAAAAAACAGACAACTCGGAGAGAAGGACTGTTCTTCAAGTGCTGTAGAAGCAAGGATAGTAAGAAAGAATCAGAACATCTATTGTGACTATTCCTGGCCCATGAAGCATCATCAACACTGCTGGTGAATACATCTCCTCACTACACGGTCTGTGTATTGGTGTAAGTGACCTCCAGCATAACTCCACCTACTGCAGACTTGCCAATCCTACACTCGTTGCCTACTGATCATTAAGAGTTTGTAATAGCAACAGTACAGAGAGAGTAACCATCTTCTCCACAATGACTGGCTTGTAGAATGTGGTACTTTGATACTGGATGTGAGGTGGGCTCCATCCAGAGTTTCAGCACCTTGTGCGTATCAGATACAAACTATCCTGTAACATGAAGCCTGGACTTAAGGTCCTTTCCAGGACTGACACCTAAGCTCTGCTTCCTGCCATTGACCTGAGATGAAATGTCTGCATGGTATTGAGAACCCTTTCTCTACCAGAGCTAGACACCAGGCCTACATGGTGTGAAGATTATCAAATCATCTAGGTGCAGTTTGAAGGAAAATGTCCTCAGCATGGTCCTGAGAAGGTATCAAACACTGTCTGCTATAAGAAGCAGAGCTTCAGGTGTCTGAACATCCTAAAATGGATTGATAGCAGCTGCAAACAACATATAATGGCAACTTGTTATACAGAGACAGTAAATCCAAAGGCATAGGTGATAGGGCTTTTTCTTATATACCCGAAGGCATAATAAAGTGATACTCTTCAGGAAGATGAAAGGGAACAAGGCATGTACCATAGTCAAACATGCAGATGAGAAGAAGCAAAAACCTGTGGGACACATTCTTTTCCTTTACCTTTGCTACCTAACCTGCTGTTCACAGAACACTCTCACAAGTTTACTAATGTGGATGTGGGCTGTACCATATAGTCTGCCTTCTGCATAAAAGTGTAAACTGAACATGGCAGGGTGTAGTAGTACAGTTATAGACAAAGGGCCCAAATGCCTCTCCCTCCATGGAAGAAATCCTAAGAAAAATGGAATGATTAGCATTTTTATATGAGTTGTCTCTCAACTGATCTCTGAAGAAATGGGAGTGGTATAGGATGAATGATGGACTTCAGATGTCATCCCAATACACATAACTGACTGAATCAGGGTAGCTTTCTTAGTGCATTAGTTGTTTTATAGCAAGTGCTCAAAAAAGGATGGTTAAATAGATGAGCAAAATTATAATTTCACTGAATTCTCCCAGTTTGAAAAATATGGTCACATTCCTCTGATGCAGGGAAGGGGAGACAGAAAAAGAGGGAGAGAGGAAAACAGTATATTGCATGAGTAACAGAAGAAAGCAGACACAATAACACAGGCCTCAAGGAAGAACTGAGTGGAACAGTCACAGTGGAGGAGAGCTGGTGGCACCACCTGAGGTGTGGCCTCCTTACAGCCACAAAGCATGGTTACACATAATGGGTCTGTACCATTCCATAAACAAGTACAGTGAACATTTTTACAAAATGCAACAGAGATATGCTAGCTAAATAAAAATATGTTTTCTTTATTTTCCATTCCACGGTTATCTTGGTTTCGCTTCTGATTGTCCTTCCACTGCATTTTCTCTGCAGTGATGGATATCAGCAAAGCAATCCAACTTTTTTTTGCAATCATATTTCCAAGTGGATCTCAGAGAGGTCAAGTTGTTTTAGTCCTGTGTGTTGTTCAGTGCAACAGTTGTCTTTATTTGTGTTAGACCACAGGGCAGATGGCCTTTTTCCAAATCATCCCATATGTATGACAGATCATAAAGACATTGAAATGAAAAATTGAATGAAAATAAGGACTTTGCATATCAAGTACAACTTTGCATCTTATTTTACACAGTAAGAGGGCTTACCCTGCACTCTTATAGGTTCTTACCTGTTTTTTCTAATCAGAAATGTAAGATGCTACCTGGAACATTTGGGATTTAATCTAGGACAAAAATTGTTACTGGAATACTATCTTATCAGTAGTGTTATTTATATAGTGGTCTGTACTTATCCAGGGCAAAAGACAGATACCAAACCAAGAAGAACTGCCTCCTAGAAAAATATTCATCAATAGAAAATTATCTGTGGCCTTACAGAAGATAAAGAGGGAACAGAAGGTCAATGAAATGATGATGTATACCAAACAAAGATGAACCGCATTGAGATTACAGAAGTATACAGATTCTGTACACCGTATTTAATGCTTAGAAGCATGTCAGATGTTTTTCCTTGTATAAAACAAAGTAGTTCTATCATGGTCTCCAACAGTACATACTTTAGCTATTTCCAGTTATAGGAATCATGCTATTAAAGGCAAATGTTGAACGAGATGTGAAAATCCGGCCATGGTTCTTCACTTGCATGGAAAATGATTGGCAGCATATTTGGCTGTGATTTCTACAGAATATGCCAGATTTTAGGCTATAATATTGCTGTGCACTCACTAGAACATATTCAGAACTGATTTGAAGAGAAAAGAATTGTACAGATGTACAACAGCTTGATGTCATATGACAACATATGGCATCTTAAAGTAGTGACCTTTATAATTATTCTGCCACTGGCCTTCACTTTCTGAACTGAATTTCACCAAAGCAAAGGTACATTAGTGAGGGAAGAATTGTTTATCCAAATAAAACAATGAAGTTGGAGGCCAACCAAAAAGGTTTACAAAATCTTCCTGGACTCACCGATTTGCTAACTAAACAGTTTCTAAATGAATCTTTTTAAAATGTTTGGACTGAAGTGTATTTAAATTTACATTTGTAGAAAGTTTAAGAAAATAGTCAAAACTCCAACAAACTAAAAGAAAAAAATATTTTCCAATCTAGGTAAAAAACTCCATCTTCTCTAGACTTAAGCATTATAGGGTGCAATTTCTATCACAGAGATAATGATTATTTCTCTCTGCTGACTAAAAAATTAAGATGTTTTTACCTCCATTTGATGAAATTAATTTCTCTTTCTGACTTAGAAATAGAGCTAAATTACCAAAAAAAAAAAAAAATCACAACCAACCCAAAAATACACTACTAAATGTAAGTAGTATTTTCTTTGTACACAAATTATCAGAGAGGTATTAGCATTTTTTTGTGTATGAGCCAAAGAAAAATTCTCCATAGATCTCTGGACCCCTGTGTAGCCAATGTAAACCTACTGACAATAAACTATTCCTTAGTAACCTTTTCCAGACCTCTTGTCTGAAGGTATCCACACACAGAAAACTGTATTAGAAAAAATAAAAAGACATATAAAAATTGTATCAAAAAGAAATACACTCCGTTCAAAAAGCACAATTCAGAATGTGATATGCTCAAAGGTACAATAGGAATAAGCTTTCAAAATCTGATTACAATGTGAATTTGTTCCCATATGTGCATAAGACAGGTGAATAACCAAATTATGGAGTCAATACACTACTACAAATAAACAAGTGTGTCAGAAAGTGTATTTAGTCACTCGGTAGTATTTGAAATGCAAACATGGGACTATGGAAAACTGACCATGTCCAATAACCCAAGCATAAAAACCTGCTACTGCTTCACTGGTGCTGCATCAAATCCACAATCTCATGTAAAATATAAGTAAAAGTGAATGAAAAACAGTGAAGAGATTATCCTTCACATGACATATAAAGACTGTCCTGTTCTGCATCCATTGTTTCCAATAAATACAAAGAGGTATTCTGATAGCCTCCAACATGCTGTATAGGACATACGGAGCTCAGAAATGACCCTTATGTATTAATGTGTTACTCAGTATGAGTGAACAGAATAATCTCATTCCCTGGACTCAGAGGGAAGGCAAGAGGATTTTCAGAACACAGTAATATGAGCAACATTGTCACACATCCATTTGTATCCACTTATTTCCCAAAACACACACCCAAAGCAGCAAATATCTCTATGGGCCAATAAAATCTGATATTGTTGCAAATGACCAGAAAACATTATGAAGAAATCAACAGAAATTGCTGCTCAGAAGAAATCAAGTAGCAATGTGAAGTCAAAGAACAGGAAAAAAAATCTTGTAGACAATACATATACTATTAATCTTTTCCTTTAGTGCACTATAATAGACCTTGAATATTCTGCAGATTTTAAATTCATTGGTCAGACAAGCAGACTAGAGGCCTCTGGTTAAATGGGAGACAAGGAACTGAATTCAAGCTATTATAAATACCATTGATTCAGCTTTTTCCAGCCAAGATTATCTAACATTTACCAAATGGCAAAAACTGCAATAAATATACATCATATATTTTTATATACTATACATATTAAATATCATAACTTGCAACATTTGAGCATCTCATGCAGAAATAACGGTGCATTTAGTCTAACCTGGACCTCAACTCCATGGATGAGTTCAGAGTACAAGTGGTGATTCTGTCAGATGTCAGCACCATGCATACAGACATATTAACTTATCAATGGGCAGAAACTAACAAGTACTGTTTTCATTGGGGCTGTATTAGCTCGGGAGCAGCTCCACGGTATTACTGCTGCCAGATCAAAGCTTGACTTTACCTAGACTTGAAACTGGGCTGGACAAAGGAAAACAAGACTCTTCACACTTCTCCACGTGCACATCTCTGGGTTTTATGATAGGATATATTATATATTTTAATAGCTAAAATATCATTGATTTCTAATCCCTGGCATTCCTCATATCTGTAAAAACTCAAGATGAATAACCCTGGCAGTGTTTTTATATTAACCTCTCCAAGGAAATTATATTTTTTAATAGTTTTTGTATCTATGGTTTTCTCCAGAAACATTATTAGTTTTAATTAACAATGAAAAAAGGAAAAGGATAAAATTCTTGCCTGAAGGAGAAAGCAATTTAAAGTTAATGCCCTTTTAAAAATTATTGGTGATTTTCTTACAAGACCCAGAGGAAATATATTTCAATACCGTCTGTAGTTGAGCTACTAGGGTTTGAGATTGTTTTGTCAGCATATTGTTTATATTCCTTTAGAGCATCAAAATAATTTCCATTTGCTTGTGTATCTCCATGTTTGTGCACAAGCACTCAATTTTATGTAACTTTATAAGCATGTAGTCAACTTTCTTACAGCTCAAGAAAACTTTAATCAATTTTCTTACAGTTAATTTTTCAGCCACAAATGGAACTCACGGACAAGACAATCACAACCAACCAATAGTTACTGAGGGATAGTGGTGTGGCAGTTCATTTATATTGATATTGTGGATTGTGACCTCTCTTTGAAGCTTTATAGCCAAAGTAGGTCTAAAGGGCACTTGGTTGACTGAGAATGTATAATTGTATATTTGCTCAATATTAAGAATTATCTTGCCTGCAGGGAATCTTATAACTGATTCTGGCCCTAAAGCAAATCATGGACATTTCATAGCAATACCCACTTTAAAATAAAACAAAAATATGGATATGAGGTGGGAAAAGGCTAGTTCGGGTGAAAGGTTTAGTACCTTGCACCAGAACATTCACAGCAATATTGTTTCAAGAAAAAGTCTTGCTCAGTTCCACCTACATGTGTCATTGTATATACTTTTTATATATACACATATACACACACACTGCTTGTAGGGTCTGCAGGCTGAGTGTAGACTTCAGCTTCAGAGGACAGGATATGGCTGCAAATAAATCTTTACTGATGATACTTAATTTTTCAGGACAAGGGCAGCCAAAAGTAAACCTCCTGACTCTAAAATTCCTTGAGTAAGATACCATGTTCTTACCAGAAAGCATGGATTTTCCCCTAGCTTCTCATTTTATTTTCGGGGTTTTTTCTTATTTTTTAATAGGGAAAACCAAAATGTACTCCCTCATGCTGACCATGAACCATGAAATGAAGCACTTCAAATGTAAAAATCTTTGTGTAGTAAATTCTATCTATGGAGAAATTTATTCTAAACATGTACTTTTGGTAACATTAGAAGCAGCAGAAAACAATTAATTTAATAGAAAAATGTCAATTAAACTATAAGCAAAGTGTCAGCTCAACCTATATCTGCAACCATCCAAAGAAAGGACTCCCACACAATTGTGTATCAGAGTCTTCCATTATATTTAGTGAACAATGTATTGAGTTAACCTTGAAAGTGGGAGCCCATGGTAATTACAACAGTAATAATAAATTACAGCTCACAAGGTCACAAAAATCAGCTGAAAGCTCTGGTAAGTTTGAATCAGTCACTTCCCTTTTGGTAGCAGTCAATTTACTCTCCTGGTAAAGTTTTAGCTCTGTAGCTCTGAGTTTAGTGGAATGAGTGTGTTGCTTGCTACCAAATGACAGAAGTTGAGAAGTTAGCTTGTATCGTATGGTCAGGAAGAGGCAAGTAGAGAAGGAGTGATCAACCTTCTTCACAAAGAGCCTCATCCAACATTTTTCAGATGACAATAGCCATGTAAAAAGGCTTGAATACACTAGAAGCTCTAGTAAGGATAACTCTGGGAATAGTTCACAGCGCTGCCCTGGATCACGTGGCCTTGTTGAAAAAGAAGCTGTTGTGCAGCTGATGCCTCCTGCTTCATACTTGCTTCTCCTGTCCAGAGAAATAGGGACATCGCTGCAACATTTTTGCCAGTCATTTGACCTGACATGGAGGAAATAACTAAACGCTTCAAACGCATATGGCTGGACTGCTGGACTCTGTCTGCCAGAACAATTTACTTGGTTTTAGTTAAGAAATTTGCAAGAAAAAAAAAATTATGTGGGGATCGAATTTGAAGGCCTCACTTTACTGAAATACATACAAAGAGTTTGGGGATTCATTCTATTATTTACAGTACTAAATTTTATATTCTGAGAGTAAAAGCCTCAAATAATAAAGGAAAAAATACTAAGTTAATATATATAAATACAAAATGACTTTAATTTAATTTAAATTAATTTAAACCTTTTCAGATACATTCCAGGATCTCCAAAGTAAATTCTGGCTGTGTAGGTAGGATAAAGTAGACACTTATTCTCAAGCATGATATGGATCTGTAAGTCGATGCAATCCTCCTAGATGGAAATAAACTCCTGAAGCACTTAGAACCACCAATGTGAGGCTGTTATACAGTGTTGGTGATTTGCACGTATTTTTAAAACATTTCATAGAGCAATCTGGTTCTTTTCCTGCTTTTCCAGCCTTTGCATCTCTTCTTATACTCTTTCCACAGTGCATCAAGATTGTCATTCTCCTTATTTTCCTTATTTTAAGGAATTTGTCATCTTTCTAACATGCACATACTCCTCATGTTTTTAAACTTGATTTTTATCATTAAGATGGCAGACAAGCAATTCCCACTTCAAATATTGAGTCAATAATTAATGAAGAGAACCAACATCACAGTTTAAGATGAGCAGATTTCGGGACTTCATCTCTCCAGGAAATGAAACAGCATAATTTTCTTACCAAATCTCTATAATGTTCTTGCAGTCCCTAAAAATCAAAAGACAAAGGCGGCTGGGAACCTGTTTTAAGAGGTGTGTGCACATATGTGTTCACACATAAAAATATACATGGCAAAAGTGAAAGGCTTTACTGTTAATGTCTTCGAGCATTGATTATTCTAGCATGCTGAATAATTTCAGTGAATTTGCTTTTTAGTTCCACTCTGGGATTTAGAGATAGGCAACTTATTAATAACTTATATAGTTCAAGTCTAACACTGATTAAGTAGGACAACTCACCTTTCTCCCCACATCACTCCCGCCCATCCTGCACTTGAAAATTACCAAGTCTCTGTTGCTGCCTCACAGGTTGTAAACAGGACCTACCATTAAAGGGACATTGACTCTTTATAAAGCCCATACTCCGGCATTAAAAGTGTGACATTTCTTAACTTAGTGATTTTAAACAGAAGAAATCAATTGAACTGTAAATTTTGAGGATTTCTGCTAATCATTGTCCTTGAATGAATTCTCATTATATCGCATCTGAAAAAGATGTCAGAGGCCTCTAAAATTCATACTTTGGTTATAAATCTAAGCACACAGACACAAGACAGGTTTTCCTATTCACTGGTGATAGACCTAGAAAAAAGTTAGAAGAGACATTGAGAAGTAGTAGAGATGTTGTCATAATATAGTAATCTCAGTACTGCAGAACCTTTTAATTTAAACCATGCTTTTTTAAAAACAACTTCAGTTCTCTGATATCAGAAACAACTCCAGAACAATGGAGACACGTGCAGAAGTGATAGAAAAAATATTACTTTTTTCACTAGGTGTATGCTGTGGAATGTATTTGAAACTGCCATACACAGTTGAATCAATGGCCAACCATCTTTTTCAAGCATGACACTAGATTATTGAGGAGGATGGGACTGAGTTTGCCTTTTCTAGAGAGGCAAAAATTCCAGATCTTGTAATGCACTTATTTTTCTTGCACAGTGGCAAAACCAGCCTAAATTCAGGAGAGATCATTACCATTGGAAAGATACATTTCAGACTGCAAACAGTGCAAAACAAGAGCTCTGTATCTTGGTTTTGTTTTTCCTCTCTCTCCAAATCTCTGACTAATCTCTGACACTGTCAGAAGTGGAAATGCAAGGAAGACTGCAAGAACAGTGTAAAGACTTTGCAACACTTCCCTGAGTATACAAGTCTCCAAAACTTGTAGCTCAGGAGCCTGAAACCACATGCAGATTCTTCCTGTGTAGTAACTCTCAATGGAACTCCTTCTCATAATGCCACCCAATACCTCTTTGAACCAGGGTAAATACTCCATAACCCAATTGTGTGAATAATGAGGTTCGTGGATCAAAACAAAATCTAAATTGTCTATAAATATGCCACACACGAATGGTAGAAAATACCACCTAATTTCTACAACCTGATCTTTCATTTCCCCATTTCTCTGCAGCTCTCGAATTCTAATCAGAGTTTAATTTTTGTTAATAATTCAGTCTCTGAAAATAGAAGGTGCTATAAAAGCAAACACTTTCTCCCTAATTAGTTGAAGATAATGAAGAACCACCCCACAGATTTGTCCCTAGTTTTTAAGTTAGGCAAATAAACTTAAGAATTAGGATAATACAAAATAGCATTTATTTATTAATACACTAAAACACATTAAGACTTGAATGTATTCTATAAGCCAGTGTGTATGGCACCCTTCTTTTGAATTTACCCATCAGGAAATTCAGAGAGTGAAAACCAAATCACCACCTTTCCGTATTGAATAATTTAATTTGTTTTGTCTGTGATTCAGAGCATCATGGAAACTCATTTCTGAGATCTAGTCTTCTTTCAGACTTTAAGAAGGAAAAGAAATTCTTAGTATTTTCCTCCTAGAAAAAGAGAGGTCTCATGCTACAACTACTTTGTTTTCAGATAGTCAATTCAATCTGTAATTATAGAGTGCTAAAACTTGTTTGTATTTAAAAAAAAATTTTTATGAATTTACTACTATTACTTTTAACAGGTGATATTGACATACCTATCACGTTTCAGTCCTTTTCATCATTCGGTAAATAATTCACACTCTAATGTACAGGATTGGAACACACAATTATTTTTTAAGCAAGTAGCCCCAGAAATTTTTAATAACACGTACAGAAATTGTGCATTAGCTAACAATAAAGATAGAAATCTTATATTAATATCCAGACAAGCGATAAAATAAATTCTATTTTTGTAATGCTGTTATTCAAAGGCTTAACATTATTCTGTGATAACTTGAAGGCATTTTTTGTGCATAATTCATACCAGAGAAATTGCATTAATATAACTACTCAAAGATGTAAAAAGCTAGACATTTCTTCATTTTCATCTTTAATTTTCCGCTTTTCTTATTTTTAGATATGCAACAGGTTAACTGAATTTTAAAATCAGTCTAGAAAGTGAAAATCAGTTTTTCTTTTAATTTTATCCTCCATGTCCTCTCCACTGACAGAACTAAAAGATAATTTTTTTTTTAATGAATTCTTTGCAACCTTTTCATCACTCAGTTTGGACACAGTATTCCTGATAGACCTGAGAGAAAGAGAAGCCAGGAAAAATAATTCTTAGAAATAAAACAAAGGAAAAGTTTTCTAAATATTGCACTTTATTGTGGACCTAATCGTCTCATACTGAAAGTACTGCAGGTTTTTCTATTTTTTAATTTTGACACATTGCAAAATGAAGTAAAAACAAAAAAAGTAAACAGCTTAGTTCATCTTACAAGCCAATAATGACTTCAGGTGGTTTTTTTTTGAGACATGGAGGACATTGCCCACGTATTCATGTTCTTATTTACAGTAAGGTTATTGGAAAGATATGTGAATGAGTATATTTCAAAAAATTGTTTTCTTTCATTCACAGAATTTAAGGTTTGCTACATGACAAATTTGTTGTGAAGTCATTCACTGCAAACCTATTCTGATCATAAGATGAAAACAAGGATTACTACAGTGAGATACAGCTATTATTATCATTATGCTACCTTTTAATAATGGTACCCAACAATTTGTGCAGATTTATGTCATCATGCAGGAGAGAGAGATAGGATTCTGATCTCTCATTCTCTTACTAGAATCAATCTGAACATGTTAATTCTTAAAGAACTAAAGCATTTGGCTTTATTTCAAGTGCATAGATAATTCCATTAAACTGAGGTTCATTTGCATGCCTGCCATTGAAAATGTAGCAGGGAATCATAAACTGGTAAAAGTATCAGCAAAATGTGCATGTATTGACACTGTTTTGTAAGGGTCTATGAAGACTTAAGGCAACAATGTATTTACTCCCTGTACACCCTTCCTTCCCACCCTTCATTTTGCAAAGGGCATATAGAAGATGATGCCACAGGCTTATGTCTGTCCATGAAGCCAATATAGTAATACTCTGTGGTAACCACATGAAGTAGGACGGGTAATAAAAATCAGTCACCATCTTTGGTTTAACCACAGAATGGCATTTTACTGTTAATAGAAGGAAAGTTTCAAATTCCTCCACACTCAGAAACAACAAGGGAAAACTTTATTTCAGTACGCATTAAACACCCAAGCTTATGAACTCTTCAATACACCTTTTACTCTCCTTACTCCATAAATAAAGTCTGGAGAGGGAATGGAGGGAAGTATTTTATATCACATTACAGTACATTTAGTAGGTTAAGCAAAAATTTAATACTGTAGTTTGGTTTCTTTTTTACAAACTCTATAACCTTTATTTCCAAATGAGTTATCTAAATTCAAGCTTAAACGTCTGCTAAAAAACACCAAATGAGTCATAAGTGTCTGAGGTCAAGGGCTGCAATCTTTTGTATTCAGAAATCCTTTTTTCCCCCCCTCACATAAACCTTGTGATTCTCGTATTTTAGACTTGCCCACAGACTTTACAATGTGTTGACCATTCCTTTTACTTTGGTTCATCAGATAAGGAACTGAGAAGGAACCAGAGTATATGGAAATCTTGTGCTTCTTACCAAAGCTATAAGAACTAACAAGTCATTCCTAGAATTCTGCCTTCCTCTCGTATCTTGCTGGGCTTTAAATCAAAGTTTATTATAGTACTGTCTTTCAGAACATGTAACACGATGATTCTGATGCAACTTTTCAGAACTAGAAGCAATATAAAGCTAGGGCTGGGAGGAGTTGCAGCTCTGTCATATATTTATTCAGATATTTTGTATTATCATCATGCCATTGAACCATCTGTTATGTTACTGGGGTGCGGTGAAGAAAAATAGATAGAAGTATATGTTTCTGCCTTGTTACGAGACTGGCTTGCATGCTCCCAGTGTCATAAGCTTGCAAAGTTTATTATCCTACCCTCTTCTGCTTCATGCTTCCCTGGATACCAAGTTGTGATGCTGCAAAGTAAACTGTATCTCTTTCCCTCAAAACAGTTTTCAATGTCTATTTATTGGTTAATCTGTGATTTTTCTATTCTTTTTCCCTTTAGTGCTCATGACAGAATCTGACTGCGAGAGCTGCATTTTTCTTCATGAAAACACGGACAATGATTGGAAGACAGCATAATAGCTGTAGAGTAAGAAAAATTAAAGTTACATCTAGTAAACTTGATATAAGTTATTCCCTCAAAAACCTAAGGAGAATTCTGTTCTGTTCTGGTAGAGGCCATATAGAAGTAACACAAATTGGAACTCTGCATTTTTTTCTCTCCCTCCATTTCTGATAAAGGGTTGAGTAAAGAAATGTTAACAGTTTGCACTTGATAACAAACAGCAGAGGAGATCCTTGGCATATTCACAAATGCTTCAAGGCTTATTAGAAACATTTGCTCTAGAGATACACTTTTTTACTCTTAACTGCTCAAAATGCAGCCTTTCTTTACCAGGGTATTCTAAAAATGTTGTAGTTGTTGATATCACTAAGTGATGGGGAGAAGAAAATATGGGGAAATAGGAGTCTAATAGTGATAAAGATTATCCATGTCAGATCTACTTAGGATCATCACATATTTTTCCCCCAGCAGTCTAATGCTCAAACGAGAATGCAAATGATTATTCAGCAGGTACTTTTAAGTCCCATCATGACTATCCTGTCACTCTAAACAACGGGAAAAGAGCAAGGAAATTTTCAGAGCTTTTTAAAATCATAGTCAACAATATACAGTTGCAAATAAAAAGTAGAAGAATAAACCTCAGCAAGAGGTTTGAGTAAGCACATGAAAATATGGATGTTTATCTGACTTATCTACAAAGATGTCTGGAACATGATGGAAATGAGGCAAAGTTCAGGAGGTTCTAGAACTAGAACTATTTGCTCCTTCCTAAGAGTGAAAAGGGGCAATATCATTTATGAGTTAAATAATTTTTGGATGCACCTCACTGCAAGGTATTTCTTTCAAAAGAAGCTAGAGAAGCCAGGGGGCTAATTCCCAACTTTTGCATAGGGGTAAGCATCTCGTCTCCTTTTGTCCCATTCATTTTCACTGTAAATGTAGTTTGATACTAAAAACTATACTAAAGCAGGAAATTATTAAAGAAATGTTTCCTTGCTGCACTAGGCAAATCTGAGACTTCTAAAGTTTCCTGTCAGAAAGTAGGGAAATCAGAGCCTTGAGTAAGTCATTACATTCATTTAAGATAAAGAAGAGTCAAACCTCATTTTAAACACTGCTTGATTCAGACCAGGAGTTCAACACCAGTTCCTAACATCTAACCCTATTTCTTTTCCCCATTTCTACTGGGATGTTCTCAAGCAAAGATTTCTCTGGATTTGATCAGAAATTTTGTTTGTAATACAAGACAACTTTTCTGGCAATTGCTGAAACCAACCTATATAAATGAAAAATCAAGTTACAAAATGCAACTGATTTTTGGCAAAAATATTCACTGTGCAATGTGATAAGCATAGTACCAGATGCAAGGAACATAACATGTCTGCTGTTTCACAGAAGCTACCAGTTCTTTTCTTTTTCTCCTCTCTGTAGCACAGCACTTCTGCCATCTGCTCCAGTCATTAGTGCAAAGACAGCAACCAACATGTTCAATTACTGTGTTCTCTCTAACCTTTTGAGATAAGCTGTAATCACCTATAAAATGTGAAAATGTGAGAAGTCCTCACCCTGTCTTCTCTTACTGACATCTGATTAGAGCATTGAACAGGCCACAATTCAGACATTATAAAAAGTGCAGTTTTCCCCGGATGCCTCTCAGGCATAACTTGCATGTTTGACATCAGATTCCTCACCCTGTGTCTGGTAGCTAAGGCTCATTGCAACACTCACCCTATCCTCCTCCAATCCCAGCTAGTTCCCTTTGCTTCACTTCCCCCTCCACTTCATCTCCACAGATCTGGCTGGCAGCTCTATGACACTACACTGTATCACTGGGCTTCTCCCACCTTTTGCTTGAGCCAAGCAGACAGGAATCTGGCTGCTTTTGCATGCTCTAACAACTCTTCCTCTTCTGTCTGGCTTTTTTACTGTATGATTTCCATCCCCCTTCTTCCTCAATGTCCTTATCTGATATTTTTTGAGTCACAGGAGTAGCTGAAATGCATGAGAAGAGCATACAATTGATGTATGGCCAACTCCTAAATACTATCAAAAACTGTAACTTTAGTCAATAATACACATCATTTCTATGGCTCTTGAGAGTTCTGAATTGATCATATTAGGTGTTGTCACAGCCAAAGCTAGAGAGATCTTGGGAATTCCTGGTAATATTTGCAGCGACACATACTCTGAATATATATAAAAGCTAGACAGCATGTTTGAACTCAAATGGCTGATAATGAGATCTTATTCAAGCAATGCCATACAGAAGTCTGTAAATGTTTGCCATAAAATCTTTCACATTCGTAAAGGATATAAGGAGATTTATTCACTTCAGAGATCCGTACAGAAAAGCATTTCTTCCTTCTGCTTTGCAGAAAAATACATTGCAATGAAAAAGCTAGTTAGACACACAAAGAAGAAACAGATTGTTTTTCAGAGCCTGCCTACTAAGAAAAAAATGGATTTTCTCCAAGGACCTCCTCTTAAGCCAACAAGAAGAAAAGCCAATGCATCTTAAGTAAACTACGATTTTACTAATTTTACTATAATTTTCTCTCCAGCTAAAGAAAGAATATGATTCCAGTGTGTTAATCACTGAAAAGCATCAGCCCATACATTATCTAAAGATCAAAGAGGAGGTTATGATTTTTTCTTAGGATACTTGGTATTACTTTGATATTTGTTTTCTTTACCAAATCTATTGAAACCTATATATTGAAGTATGAAGATGAATATGATTTTGTTTTTAAGGTATACCTTATTTTTATCCAGGTATTATAATGATATTACAGTATGACACATACTTCTCTTTTATGGCTTTTGCTATAAAGATGCCTTTAAAATTTACCTGAAGTCTTTGATTTGCTTATTTTTACATTGGCTCTCCTTTCACATCTCTTGTTCTTCAAACACACACTCTTTCCCAAGTTATCTCATCTATTCCAGGGATGTGCTCTTAGAACTGTACGGGTTCCCATTTTGACTGTCAGTGATGACAGTTTCAAGTGCCTACTTGTTTGCTTCCTCCAGAATTATCTCTAGTCTTGCATACAATCTGTACATGCAGAAACCCCAAACAAACAATACCCCATACAATTTAAATCTGTGAAGCCTCAAACTCCTCTAAAACTATGCTTTCCTAGGATGTTAGAAAATTTTTTAGATATTAGAAAACTTACCAGTTTGATAATGACTAGACATCAAAGAACTTGGACTGTTGCCTCGAGCGCCAATATAAGCACTCTTTGCACATAATGCATTGCTGAAACTTCAGATTCTGAATGATACTTATGATGTCATGGCTGTTATTCAGCACACCTGAAGCCTTTGCTGTTAAAACAGAGCTGTCATTACATTTAATACCTACAGCTCTGTCTTTCATTCATTCCTTTTTGTTTATGGGAATAAGATCAGCATGACAAAACTGTTGATCCACCAAATTTCCTCACTTCTTTTCAAGATTATGAGTGAGATTTTAAAATCCACAGATGAAAAATTATACTGGCAGGGAAATCACAGAATTTAGTTGTGCAAGAACCAAGCACATATCATGATGGAAAGTTTAATGGCAGCATCACAAGAACACATTTTTTCTGTGTGCTATTCAAAGCCTTCTGTTCTCCTGGAGCTTCATATGATGGCTCTCAATGAGAATTCAACAGCACTGGTGTAATAGGGAAGCTATCCATCTATTTTGGAATATAACATACATTACACAAATTCAGGAAATGTAAAAGTGATGTATTCTTGTTTGAATTCCTCTTTGGATACAATTTCTCCTCAGTCTTAGAGCATTCTGAAATTATCTTAACACGATAATTTGACTTTCCATCACATATTCTCGGTGAAACCCAGCAAACACTGCACATTTCTAGTCACAGTATCACATTAAAGGCTGGTTAGAAAAGGATAAAAAAAAAATCAGACACAACATGGTCAATTGTATATAAATACTTAGCACAAGGTAGTAAAATACTCTGATTACAATAAACTGTTCTCATTTAGTGAGAAGGGCCATTATGGGAAATACGGATGTAAGAGTTTTTGTGGGTTTTGTTGTCTCATTCAGGAATCTGTAAGATTCTGTAACAATCTGTAGAAATCAGATCAGTTAAAATGTTAAATTTCTTTCTACCCCCAGCAATTTCTTACCACTTTAAAAAGTCTGCATCCTACATATAACTAAGCCATGATCTAACAGAGGAATTGCTGCAGTAGTTATTCAGGGTATTATTAACTGGGGCACTCTTGAAGATTATGTAAAGCAGATAAAATTCCCTGTTTAAGGTAACAGCAAATTTCTTGCTGTTTTCAGGAAGTCAAACATTTGAGGTACTGCTTCTGTTTATATTAGAAGGAGACAAATTTATGAAGATTTCTGCCACACTGAGCCACCATTCACTAAATTCTCATCCCTTTGGTTATATCCAAAGTAGACTTACATTTTTGACTGCAGTTGCTTTCCAGACTGAATCTGGCATCCCTCAACAAAACATAAGAACAAGCTAAATCTTGTCAAAATGTATTTGGATTTTGGAATCTCTGAACATTTAACCTTTCCCTGGCCAAAATTTTGTCCCAGTGTCATTTGCAGATTTGGATGATTTGGCAGATATCTTCATAGCTACAAATGGGACATCAGAAATTCTTTACATATGAATAGTAAGAATACACAAATCAGCTTCACAGTTCATACACTTAGCCCTGAAGTAAGTCTCTTAAAGAAAAGCAGCTGGCTTTACAATGGTGAACAGTATGGTATTGCTGTGAAACATTCTGGATTCCAGATCAAAATTTGAAACAGGAACCTGACCCAGAGAAAGGGGGCAGGGTGTGTGTGTGTGTAGGTGTGCATGAAGGAGAAGGTTTCCTTTTAGAGAGTTAAGTATAACAACCAAACCATCGGAAAAAAAACAATACAGACAATATCCCCAAGTTAATAGTAGTTTTGAAATTATAGGTATTAGTGAATTCTGGCTACCCTTGACAAATCCCAGGACAAAAGTCTCCTTAGCAAATGTTAGCCATCCTCAAAAAATGACAGCCATTCACTGAGCATGAAGAGCAGGGAAGGCAGCCTATAGATTAGTGTGTTCTGGGCACACTGTATTTACTGAGAATCCACAGCAGTTCCAGACTTTTCTGAACACTACTGTTGACTCACTGCTGACTAGCAGGAGCTAGTTATCCATCTGCCTAGTGTCTCTGGAGAAGGTTCACCCTGGCAAAGTTTCCAGACATTTAGGGGAGATATACCCTTAAGATGTACTCCTCATCTAGAGATACATTCTTTAGAGATGTTCTCTAGATAAGATTATATATCTTCCATAGCAGCAGATTACAAAATTCTTACATATCATCTAAATTCTACAAAATTCAGATAATACTCCTCATTTATTGTATCTTTTCAGAGAACATCTGCCCTGTTGAACATACAAATCCAAAGGTATAGTGAGGGGGCAAACAAAACTAGGCAGAATTTAAACACTCATGATTTAGGCAATATACAGTTTAGGTGTACCTCACAGACAAGACTGGATACGTTTTACCTACTTTTTCATTTAACATACTGTATTGTAAAGAACATTACCAATAACGGGAAGAAAATTAATTCTTTGGCTATAACAGTAATTTAGTGTTTTAGACACTTCCCAAGAAGTAAACAAATCCATGTGAATCTCTCAGGATCATAAGCATGATATTGTTGTAATGAGTCAAGTACAGATTAGGCAGATCATGTTAGCCAAATAACCCAAGATATCTGTTTTATGAATTATGGCATGAGCATTACTGAAAACATTAGTTGGCAGTGTTTCCAATTTTAGTGCTTTTATTCTCGGTTCATTTCACTGAAATGGGCTTCCACAGATACTCCAGTAAGTCACATGCAGGGAAGTGCCTAATTTTAAGAGTTCAAGGTGCCCAACAAGAAGGTTTTGAAATATGTGGACCTTAAATATTCAAATATAATTTCCATGATGCATTTATGCCATATAAGCAGCAGTGTTGGGTGTTGAATAGATATGGTTAGGAAGTCCCAATGCCAGCAACAGAAGCAAGTAGAAGGCCTGCCAACACAAACCTTATGGGACACCCCCAGAAGCTGCTGCGCACAATACCCAACTGTGATCAATCTGGGATGCCCAAACAACATCCCAAAAGCAGTGACATTGTCCTTGAGCAGCCATTGTCATCACTTCCTTGCGCACTATTATCAGAGTAGCTGTTCCCCAAGATGCACAATGTATTTTTTCTGAGTCTAGCTTTTATAAATGTCAATGTGTGGCCCCTAGAGCAAGAAAAGATGGCTTCATCTGAGTAACTGAAAATACACTGCACCCTGCTTAAGCTGACAGGAAATTTTACACTTGGAAAGCTCTCAATGGATTGTACAAAACACATATACCCATGTCCCTGATACTACTACCACCACAATTATTATTTCAGTGTTTTCCCCTCACAAGAATGAGCTATGATAAACTACAACAGAAATAACAAAATATGTATATTTAGTCACAGAGGGTCATATTTTGTCTGCAAATTTTGACTACTACTGTAACACTAAATAAAACCAGTCCCTTGCTGCATCCACATTGCAGAAGTCTTTCACAGAAAATGGTAGAAACTTCTAAACTGATTATTGAGATTCATGCCTGGTGCACTATTTTGACCCAGAACTGGACACTTCTCAGGGGACCACCAGTTGGCACAGATAAGAAGCACACACCAGGGATCCTGCTTCCCATTGAACCATAGGAACAACTGTGGTACAGTGCTCAAGTCCATTTAAGCAAGTACTTTGCTCAGTTTAGCAGCAGATGCAGTCTTTAAATGCTAAATTAGGTGCTGCTGTGTTTAACCTTAAGTACCTAGTACTTGTGCCTTCTTAGGCAGTTAATGGAGATCAAATTATTTAATATTACTGTTTCTTCCTAAACTTATAAATGTGTAAAATAGCCTAATATTCAACTTTTTTCAGTGAAAGAAACAGATTTTCAAAAAAGCTTATCAAGAATAATAGAACTGAATCTTCCTAAAGCACACAGTTTTAATTCAGAAGGTAATGCCTATCTTAAGTAATATTAACGTAACATTAAACAGGGGTAACAATAAGCCTTTTCATCAGTAGAACTCAAACAAGCTTCAACCTAGTCTCAGCATATTTTAAAAAAAAAAAACTTTTATTTTTTTAAGTCTAAGAATTACAAAATTGCCCAGATAAAATATTTATGCAGTAATTATTATTTATCATTTTTAATCCTAAAGCTTTTAGAGTAATTTAGTTTTTGAATCCATTTAATGAAAAATATCGTAATCAACCCAGGCTGTCAAGAAGACAGGCTATATGTCACATGAAATCATTTTCCTCAATAAAACACTTCCCAATCTGCTGTAGATTTGCCTGACTGTAGATGTTAATGATAGGAAATGTCAACTTAAACATATTTTTTCTGCCTTAAATCTGCCAGATGCCAGAATATGCTTAAATCAAATGAAAGCTCTGAAAAGATGGTAACATTAATTTTAAATTCTCAAGTCTAATTTTCATTAAAGATCTGTGAAAGACAGGCAGTGCACATTAATGCGTGGATTGATGTTGAAAGATATCAAAAATAGCCTCATCACATCTGACATTTAAAACCAAAAACTTTTTCATAAAAAGAAATCAAGTGTTCTCCAGCTGAGGTCATTCTGTGCTAATAACATTCCACATAGTGAGTTGACTGGTTTCTGATCTCTTGAGCTTTACAATGACAAGGCATAACCTCTAGAATATATTACAGTTATGGAAAAGCAATCTGTTCCCTCCAAAGCATGTGAAAGACATTTAGAAGCAGACAGAAGATAGCTCCATATGACAAGGAGATCATTTGTACAAGGTGGAAAAGTTAGTATGCCAGACACATACACACAACCTTAGCAAAGCTGCCTAAAGCAGGCTCTGCAACATGGCATGGATACTTCTATACCGTCATTATTAAAATTTGAATTTGTGTATTTTAAAGGAAGAGTAATGTATGACACTGGTCATGGAAGTGAAGGACATGACACAAAAC
This sequence comes from Ceryle rudis, assembly GCA_033439905.1. Lineage (NCBI taxonomy): Eukaryota > Metazoa > Chordata > Aves > Coraciiformes > Cerylidae > Ceryle > Ceryle rudis. The sequence continues at coordinate 24,969 of JAAGNO010027263.1, forward strand.
CACAAAAGAACAAAACTCAGTTTAGATACAAAACCATAACCTTCTTGTCGCCTCCCCAGACACAGCTCCTTAGAGCATTACAATACGGAGGATTTGAGCTAGGACTTTACTAATCACAGGTCCTCTGATATTCAAGGGCATGCTTATGACACTATACAGTCTGTTTCTGTTCTGAGCTTTTAAAAGCATTTTCCCAAGTGTTATCCTATTAAGCCATCTTTGCAGAGCTACACTAACAGATCACTTTTACTTCTGCAGACCATTCAGTAACATTTGCAGCACACATAACTTAAACATCCACTATTTTTCCTTCCTCCTGGGCTTCCTAAGGCTTCTATGTGTTCTTAAAAATTCTTAGTCCTTGTGCTTGAAAGTGATTTCCTTTGGAACAGCAATCACAGCTGTTTCCTCATAGCCATCCTTCCCCTAACATTGCCAGATATGACAACAATGTTCCATTCAGTAGCAGTCAGTAATTTAATTAGTTTTGTAAGGTCTGAGTCTTAGGCCTCTACAATGTTACTTCATCTGATTGTTAAATTTCAGCCTTGGCCCTTTCAAACAATAACTTTTAGGTTTGTTTGTTTTTTTAAAATAAGTTTGGAAAAAGAGTTTCCATTTTTAATATTCATTGTACTCACTGCTTAGCTTTCTCATATTTCTGTAAGGTTTGGGTTTTTTTTTTTATGTTTGTTCATCATTCTTTGCTTACCAACATGAATTTACGGCCTTCTACAAAATATGAGAAAGAAAAAATATATAAAGGAGAAACAATTTGGGGGGGGGTTGGGTTTTTTGTTTGTTTTTGTTTTTTTAATCACAGCTAGAAATATTCGATTTTGTAACTAAATTATTTTTTTCCCTTGAAAGAACCAACTACTGAACAAAATTTGCTTTCTATAAGAAAGTGGTTTACAACACAGTTTACAACTGTGAACTTTTGTTTACATTTGGAGTTAAAAAGTCCAAAAATTAAAGAGTTTTCCATAGGTGAGAAATTAAATTTTCCAGACATTTTTCCTCATGGATGCACTTAAGCTACCTTTTAGACCGATTAACAGTTTACTTGATTTTTTTAAAGAAACATGAAAATATATGCTTCCCTACCACGTGGACAAGAGAAATCACTTTGCTTGTTCTTACTAATAGGATTTAGTAAAAGTCTGCCTGGACATGAGCAATTCCCCCATTCAGATGTGAATGTATTAAAGGTTCCAGGCTTAGAAAGAAGCTAGATATGAACTTCAATTCCTTTTATTTTATTGGCAAAACATACAACACAAAGTCTTTTTAATATTTCCTGAAAACTTTTAAAATTGTAACACTCTGGGTAAGAGAAGGAAGTGCCACTGGGCAGGGGTACAATACTTGCAAGTGGTAGAAACGATAAGGCTGGTTTGGAAACCTTAAGATTGGAAGTAAACAAAATACTCTAAGGGCAAAGAACCAAGAAAGCTTCCCAAGCAGCTCCTATACTTTGTAGGACACTGTTTTCTTTACCTCCAACTTGGCCCACAGTCACATGTATTTGACTGTTTAATCAACTTCATCAAGGAATACTAATGTGAAAACACTGGATACTACTGTCCAGGCCTGAAAGACACACAGAGGCAGCTCAGGAAACACAGCCAGGATACTAACGTAAAGAGGAACATGCCAGGCATTTAAGAAATAAATGAAGTAGAAGAAATAAAACACCCCTTGAAAGACAACACAAGGGTATCGAACTTAGTGAACTGTACCAGTCAGACAACAATTCCAGGAAAGCATGGCTTAAACTGTATTTCCTATTTTGCAAGAATAGGTGCAATTATAAATAAGCAGTGCTTTCCCCCATAGTGATTAAAACATTTGTTTTTCTGTCAAAGCCAAAGACCCATTTTTAATACAGTAGATAGGTATGTATTTAGAGTGCAAATAAACTTGCAGTCTCCTCTTGAAAACAGAAATGTAAGACATAATGCATGCAAATTTCACTATGATTTGTCAAAAAATAGTTTGAGCCGCAAGGGCTGAGAAAAAAATTATTTTTTGCAGCTTTTAATGGCAGCAATGTCCTGTGTACACAGCTGGCTGAATAATGAATTACACTTGTGAATAATTACCCACCATTGATTTGTTTCTTTGATGTTTGTTGGGCTTTTTTTGATGTTCTTTTTTTCAGCAGCCCAAATTCTCTCCCCCTAATGAACTTCTGATTCAGCTTGAAATAGAAAAAGCAATGTGAATTATTTTCCAGATGGAACATAAGGATATTTTTACAGACTGGTGCTGAAATAACCCAAAATGTTGCAACCTATGTTTACAGGAGCAATGCTCTTACCCTCTTGACAATACTGAGCAGAGGCCTGAGAAAAACTGGAATTTGTGTCCAGACAGAACCACTCATGCAACTTTTAAATTGACCTGTTCTTTCCTGCAAGGCAATTCACTGCTGGACAAAAACAATGCATTTAGTCCTGACTCAGAAAGTTACACAAAGCTGCTGTACAGTTAGATTCTGCAATAGTTTAGCTCTACTAACTTATTCAGTGTTCAGTGCTTTATCCACCCTATAGGTAACAGGCAAGAAGAAAGCCTCATTTATTTTTGTGGTCTATAAATTGTTGGCAGTTGATTACCTATGTTGTTATTCTTCTGTTGAAGTATTCATACTTGCTATTCTCCTGCTCAGCCTAATAGCATCTACGATTCCTATTCTGATGGTCTCACTGTACAGTACAGGAGGTGGTGGGACACCCAACTTCTGAAGTTGGGGAATCTGCTAAGCATTTGTATTTGGCAGATGGAGGTTGACTGAATCCTTATGCACACATGTCTACATAACAGTTATACTGATCTTTACAGGTATTAGGTTGTCAATGGTATGATCTCAGCATGCTCATTTCCATATATATTCCTATATTATTATTGAGCTACATAACTACTGAGCTACCCATGCTACTGGTTAGAAATTGACTGGTAAGACCTTGCAGTGCATACACTTAGAATCAGTATTATGCAATTATTCTAAGTCTTGCTTGCTCTTCTCTTTTTAGTTAAAGCACTTTTCCTCTGAAGTGGTTTTACAACTTCTGTCAGTAAATTAGTAGATGTACTTGATTTCTCTTCTTTTTTTTTTTTAATATCATTAAGCAGATTTTTTTCACAAAATAACCTAGAAAATACCATTCCAACCAGTTCTTTACACTAGGTGATCTCAGTTCTTGGCTAAGGCCAGTGATATACCACAGATTAACCCCTAGCAACAACGTGAATGTGCAGAAGGGAAGCTTACTTTGATTTGCATTTTGGTCATGTGATGTTTAGCTGCAAGAACTTCTAGAGAATTCTTCCTATAGCCCTCACTTAGCTGTGAGTAGCAGAATGTTAAGGCCAAACAGAGTAAGAGGTACTGGCAGGAAACATAAACAGGTGGTTCTATACCAGGCAGATACCATTAGGCTACAGTGAGAGTCAGGATTCATATATGAAAAACTGTTGAGCTATACTTACTACTGAATCCTGGAGGTTCCACAAGTTTATGATGAAAGGTCCTATCAAAAGGGCTTTTTGCAAATTTCCGGATCAATTTCTACTAACACATTTAGGATCAAGATTGAACTTCAGCACCACAGGACACAACCCCAGACAAGAAGGGGAATCAGGAAAACAGGAGACTCATGGGTTGAAGACAGATTTAACAAAACAGCTAAACTAATACCAATGCCAGTATAAAGTAAACAAAGTTATACTCAGCCCATCAAATGTATGGTGGTCACAATAAACAGGAAGGCAGTCCTCAGGAGCAGGGGAAAAAGAACACAGTCACAAGAAGCCTACAGAGGAGACTCTCTTCTTAGTAAAATTCCCCCTTTATACTAAGCACGATATTTATGGGATGGGATACACCTGCAGCCAACTCAGGTCAGCTGCTCTGCCTAACTCCAAACTGCAGACCATGCCTGGCCTTTGATTCTGTCCCAGCAAAACCAGGACATGAAGGAATGGTTTGTAGGGTTATGCTAGAAATGGAATAACCCAAGTAGCATAAATGTTACAGGAATAATGGCAAAGTGTGTTACAGAGAATCCCCATGTGGCCATTCATTATTCTTTGAATTTACCGTCTAGGTGACTTTATGGATCCTCTGAGATTCACATGAATGTCTCCTGTTTCTCTGTCATCTTCATCTGAGTTGGTCTTCTTGGCTCAGGTGCAGCCCCAAACTTCTGGACTCAGTTTCCCATATCCAAACTAATACATTCTCCTGACACCTGCAGTGTTAAAAGGTATTGTCATGATAACTACAGCATTCTGATAAGTCTGTGCTAAATCCAAACAGTCTTCAAATAGGGTGACACAAGGGTGACCCTGTACCCTCCACAGCATTTCTAACCCTGGTAACACAGTTCAGAAATGCTCAGGCTGCTAACTTAAGACATAATAGAACTTACTAAGCTTCAGCTTTCTACTGTGCAATATCACATAAATTGCATTTGGATTTGCTGGTCTTGGACAAAATATAGCCACTTCTGTGAAGGACTATGCCTAAATTAATAAACCTACCTAAACTTAACCTGTCTACCTGGAACCAGCTTGGGTTTTCCTCCACTTATAAACAATCTATTAAGCAGCTCATGGATAATGGAGACTATATATTACATCCTGTAATAAATTATATGAGGGAACCTAGGCACTACAAAATTGAGACTGTGTGAGATTTTATATAACTTTTATTCAAATATCATTTTACCAGACTAGAATTCAACTGGATGACAAATCCACTTCTATCATGGTCATACAATTGAAAAATTGAAGCACTGAGTAAGATTACATTGAGCTGTTATTTTCAGAGATGACACAGAATTACTTTACTTCACAATAATTTTTATTAAAATCCTTTGCTTTGTCTGTCTCTCCTTGGGGCACAGTCACTCACTTTGTGTATGCAAAAATTATCTTGGGGTATGTTTATATTGTACAGAGGACTGATTCCTTCGCTCCTATATATTATTATACTCAGACAGAAAACTGATAAACATTGAAAGGAAAAGAATTTATTTATTCTTGACTTTTCAGTGGTGTTCCCACCAACAAAGGGTAAATGTTTCAGTTTAAATCATTCCTGATTTCAAGTCACCAGTTAGATATCCAGTCACAATTCCACCTGAAGTACCTGAGTAGTGCACACGTATTCCTCTAAATTCAAGTCATTTGTTCGTTTTCCATCTCTGCCTCATGCTGAGAGCCAAGTAAGAGAGTTTATACCAAACAACAGAAATTAACTTTCTCCCCATTTTATGTAAGCTGCCTTTTCAATATGAAAACAAAGATCAAACAAATATTTCAGACTCTTTTCTCTCCAAGAGATTATTTGGCTCACCTGGCTAAATCAGTTTATGAAAAAAGCCTTTGTGTTATAAGATAGTGACTTATTTTCTTTGAAATGAGGATATGAAAAAGCATTTTTAAAAAGAGCTTAGGTTAAGATCTTTTTATTCAAGTAAATATTGAACGCATTCCTAAGAATAGCCCTTCAGATCTGGAATAAGTTCAAGAACAGTTACTTAACAGTCTGAAGAACAAATAACTCTTAAGTTTTGATATTGTAAGAAAAATGCCCAGAGACAGAATGGACTTTAATCATATGATAGCAAACGCTTGGGGATTTTTTGGTTTTAGGATTTTCCAAGGGAGGGAGAAATCTAGCTAGTGTTTCCTTCCAGCCATTCAGAAGGGATGGATCCTCAGCTGGACTAATTACTAGGCAAGTGACAATAACGCTGAGCAAGCTGCGGAGCGGGCCTACCAACTACCTAGTTCCTGTGGAAGCTGAAGACAAGAGTGACAGGAGCTTCTTTTTTTCCCAAATTCAGAAACATATCCTTTTGAAAGCATGTGTTTTCTGAAAGAGCAGTGCATCCTGTCCCATTCAGATAGATTAAATAATATAAAATTCTAGCATAATTGCTACCACTTGTGTTTTTAAACTCACAAAATACAAAGTTGTAAACTTGCTTAGGTAAAACACTAATTACTTCCTTACAGCTTTAAGATACAATGAGCACTTTTCATGCATGGAACAGCATTTACCACAGGAATATTAAAA
>JAAGNO010027279.1:0-10568 GCA_033439905.1 Ceryle rudis
GGGATACTGGGGATACTGGGGATACTGGGGATACTGGGGACACTGGGGGGGCAGGGAGGCGGTGGGACCAGTGGGGTGAGGACACCACGGGGGCCTGCCTGCGGGGAACTGGGCTTCCTGGGAGCACTGGGCGCGCGGGGAGCGCTGGGAAACGCAGTTCCGCGAGGAGGCCGCTGCCGCGCGGCACGCTGGGAGTTGTAGTCCGAGCCCCAAGGGCCCGCCCCCGCGGCCCCAGACAATTTGTCTCGCTGCCCGCCTCCCGGGAAGGTGGCCGCGGTGTGGGGGTGGGCGCCGCGGGGAGAAGGGGCCGATCCCAAGGGCGAGTTCGCGCCTAGGTGCAGGTCCCGGACCGCAAGGAGGGCGGGCAGGGTCCCGGATGCCGGGGCATCCCCGGGACGGCTCTGCCTTCGCGGGCAGGGCCCCTCCTCAGCACCGGCAGGCCCCGCACGGCCCCGGCTGAGCCCGGGCGCTGGGTAACGTGGTGCACAGACAACTACACCGCCAGCCCCGCGTCTTCTGAAGCGCTCGTCTTCCTCCGCCATCCGTTTCGGGAGGCACCGGCACCCTCGCCCTGGCGTAACCTCGCCACGTTCACCCTCAGCCGAGTCAAGGTGAGCACCCATCGAATGCTTGAGGCTGGAAGGGCCACCGCAAGGTCTGCTGGCTCTGGCTGACCTCACGCAGATCCGTTGGTCCTCCCCCAGCACATGTCACCTCCCAGACACGGCAGCCGTGGCTGCCGCAGCTCAGACAACCCGGGGCCTCCAGAAAGCTCGCCCAGCAGCAGCGAGGCCGCTGGTGAGACACGGAGGCTCCCTTCCCCCTGGGTTATTTCCAGATTAAAGTTCGCCAGCTTCACCAGCACGATGTTACCCCAGGTGGTAACAACGCTGCCGATTCTGAAGAGATACAGAAGTAATCTGCTTTCCTTGGGAATTCTCCCTGCCCCCTCTCTGACCCTTAATTAGAGGAGTAACTAGAAAAAGTTAATTGAGGCCGTGACATTATGGGGGGGGGGGAAGTCTCAGAGTCATACACTGAATTACAGCATTTATTGGAGACATGCAAACATGCGAGGGGAAAGACATAGAACAAAAGTCACTTTTCTTGGCAGGGTTGCTGGTAACATTCTACAAACCTCCTCCAAAGTAAAATTGCTTCCCTACTGATTTGCTGTAAGAACTGAACTCAAAGTCACCTGTGTTTGATTAGAATAATAAAAAAACCAACCGGGATTTCATTTCCCTTATAGAAGAAAATGTCCAGTCTAGTAAAGAATCCTCACTGAGCTGTAATGGCTTTCTCCACCGAGGTAAATTCAGCAGCAATTAGGCAACACTTCCCTGAGGGACAGAAGTTCTTTAAATTTTAGAAGATTACAAGAAGTGATAAACAGGTTTGTTCCAGTTCGGCCGCACGCTGTGAGGCCCAGGGCAGGGAACGCTTGAGATGAAGACGTCATTTTACTATAGGCCTACTGTAGATGGAAGTTACCAAAGCTCAAAGCAGCTAATTCTTTAATTTTTGAACTATTTGAATACAGAGGATTGTTTTTCCAGTTCTATGCTTATTATTGCTATGGGGAAAAATTAAAGTTGTCTTTATTTCACTTCCACTCAGTTAAGCTTTCTTTATCCAGCAGCAAATGAGAAGTCATGCCTCTGACTGTCTCTGAACGGCATCTGAAAAGGTTCTGTTTTATATCCAAAAGGCCTGTCTGCACCAAGGCAAAGGAGCAGTAATCCTATTTTACAGGCAGAGAAAACCAAAATAAAGCGTTAACGTTGCTAAGGCCACAGAAGGTATCGCCAGAGCACTGGCAGGTACTAACGCCTCGTGCCCTCGGTACTTGGGTGGCGAGAGAAGTCACTGAGAGACAGAACCCCAACGGTAGCTAGAGGCAGAGTTACAGTCCCGCTCAGCAGCGTATCAGCGCTCAGTAAATTAGTCCTGCCAAGGAGTGACAGAGACGGGGTGAGTGGGGGGAGAGGCGCAGGGCAGGCCGATGGCTTGCCTGGTGTTACCAGCAGGCCGGCGGTAGAACAGGCGCCAGGACCAGCTCTCCCAAGCATCAGCCCAGGTGCCAGCCAAAAATGCAACGTTAAAATAGTTGAGGTCTTCTGACAGGTCTTTGCTCCTCCTCTGTAGTCAGGAACTAATTTTGTGACCTTCCAGAACTCCAGCTGGACATCTCTGGTAATGAGGCACTGGGCAATAGGATGTTTTTCTACAAGATTTGCTAAAAAGTTCTTGAAGCTTTTGTGATAGGGTGAGCAGAGCTGTTGTCAGAGCTGAAACCTATCCGTGTGACAAGCAACAGAGAGGACTGCCCCAAGGCCTGCTCCAGGGCAGGCCTTTATTCTCCTCCAAGCTACAGGCAACTTCAAAGAATTCTAAGTCCCACACGTACTCTAAAGTGGATAAAAAGCACTGGGCATGGCTGGTTACTTGGGTTTTAGCGAATGGTTCATGGACATAGTGCAACCGTAGCACCTTTCACTTTACTCCCTATATAAAAAATGACTGATAAAGGTATCGAAGTTGATGGCTGAGCAATTGCTCGGTCTTAAAATGCTTTCATGCCTTCACCTTTTTTTTTTTTTTTTCCTCCTCATGGTAATAACTAAAACTTTCAAAACTGTTTCACAGGCAGTAAACCCAACATGTTGCCCTCGCCTGATGATGAAACGCTTGGAACTTGATTTAAACTCCCTCACTCTATCTACTCCCCAGAAGATTTGATGCTTCCAGCGACAGGCTTGAAGTCATTGTAACAGACCCACAAAGTCTGACTCGGAAGCTGCAGTATCTCCAGAGAGGAGGTCAGTTAGGAGTACGTTCTAAGGAAGCCTACTGAGGAAGGAAGGTTTTATGTGGACAGGGTTTTTTTGACAGATTGTGGCAACAATTATTTTGTGGAAGGGCGTGCGGAGGAGCGTGTTACTCTAACAGTTTGTTTTCTAGGAGTCAGTAGGGATCATTGAAGGGGTAATGGGGGTGTCCAGCATCTCTTGCTACTAGCTTCCCATTCACCTGTGAAGTAAACAGACAAAGTCAGAAAGACAAAAATCCATTCGTACCCTCAGTTTCAAATTCTGCACAGTTTAGATTTTTAAATCTTCAGATCCCAAACATCTGGGAGCATCTTTTTCAGCTTAAACAAGAGCTGTTCCCTCTCTGATCCCAAGTCCTTTTAGCACTTCTTGAAAGAAAAATTAAAAAAAAAAAAATTGAAACAGAGATACGATTTCTGTAGCCTAGAGCGAGTCTTTCAAGCTGCTCAGACTTGAAGCCTTAGATTAAAAACAGTCAAAAAAGCCTTTTGCCTCGTAGCTGTTATTAAGCAGTTGTTGTAACACGCACACTTCGCTGCTGGAGTGGGGGCTTTTGCCCATGTTTGCGTGGGAGAGAGCTGCTGGGCGGCCAGTTTTACAGACAGGTACGATGAAACACACGGAGTGACTTGTTCAGGGTCCTGTGCTATGAAGAACAGCATCACATACTGAAGCATTAATAGTGTCACTGAACTCCTTCACAGCACTTTTTGTCTAAGAACTTTTCCAGTAAGAACACCGAGCTGTAAAATGGGAATGGTGAAACCAGTATTCACAGATAATGAAACAGAGGCTCAGGCTGGCCCAAAAGCAGACGTGGCCATGAAGAAATCTCAGCTCCTACATCCCACCTGTAAACACCGAGATGCACAAGTTGCATTTCTAGTTGCACCAAGTCTACTGCAACACCCCTGATTTCCCAGGAGCTGAGGTGAAACCTCATCTGTAACGCTTGGGGAAGTTCAGGTGCAGCAGGGGCAGAGAGGTACACACCTCCCTGCGTGACTGACTGACATCTTTCCGCTAAAACTTATAGTAAGTGACCAATGACCGAATAAAAGTTATGTTAGAGAAATAATTGATTTTTATACGCACAAATGTGATGTTAAAGGTCCCTCCAAGTGTTAAGAGGGCAGAGGGAATCACAGGGACTTTCAAACCGAGTATCCACTGCAAGTCCCTCTATTAGCTTTCAGTATAAAACCTGCACTTCAAAGCAACAATCCCTAGTAATTAATTGTTTACAGTGACTACTGAAGTGTAAAATTAGTCACTTGGGGGCACTACAGAGCAGAAAACGAAGACGTTACGGTTGAACCTTTGACTAATGCCCCGATTAAAATAAAGCTGAAACGAAGCTGTCAACCGGAGGCAAACCTTAAAACCGTGCACAAAAGTATCGCAGTCTCTTCAGGTTTCCTCATGTTCCTTTGAGAGACAACAACTTCCTCACGCTCCTGAAATTCATATTCCTCATTTTCCCCCTTCATATTTCACTATGCAGACCAGCTCTTCAGGTAAGCATTCTTGTTTGCAGCATGCTGAGACAGCAGCTGCCAGAAGCAGCGTTCCATGGAGCCGATTCCATTCTACCCCGGGAAATTGAGAGAAGGAGAGAGGGGTGTGTGTATAAAATCAGCAGTGAACACACTGCAACAGTAGCTTACTATCAAAAATAGATCACCATGGGTACCAGGCTATGACTCCTCCTCTCCCGGCTTGCTAGCCATTCAAGTTTTGCTCAAGTATATTCCTTGGCCAATTACTTGTTTTCAAAAGACTGGATTTCAGGTTGGGACAAGGTAATTTCCGGCCTCTATCCAGATAATGAACTGTTAAAAGTATAAAGCAAATTGTCTACATGCAGTGTAACAGCCTCTCCTCGGGACTGAAACAAAACACAACATGGAGAAGGGTGGCACAGCTAGAAGAACTCGCAGATAAACATCAACGAAGTAAAGCAAGGAAGAACTGTCGGCAGTCACGATAGGAGCTCTGATGTCGCTGCCGTATCACACTTTGAAATCCAGACACTACGAATTAGATTCATAGAGAAGACAGGCTTGAAAGGTTAGACAGGAATTTTAATTCACCGTTGATGAAAATTCTTTCCAATAAGCCCAGAGGGGATGGGCAGGAGACAAAAGCTTCCACTAGAGATCTTACAGCTACAGAGTCGTGATTTAATTCTCCTCATCTTGCTTCTTCCTGTCTTGTTATCTGACAATATGGCACTATCTTTGAAGCCCAGCTGCATCACACTCACCCTTTTTCTAGGTGGATGGGTAGCACTTTGAACTGGATTTCATCTCCCCTTTGTGAATCACTGTGATCTATCTGATCAGGTCTCCCAGGCAACAAAAGCATACGAATTACCCCAGGCACACCGGAGCCAGGCTACTTTCTGATGTATTCTGCAGCTTCATTAACAAAACAACTTTGTTTGGAGCATGAGTAGCACAACATGTGAAACACACTGTCAGCAGCAGGTGTGTTTGTCCCCAAGACATTCACACAGATCAGCAGCTAAACCGGTGGCTTGGTCTACAGACTCCTGATCCATAAACACGAAGATAACTTTGGTTGTGGGGATGTGGGGGTTGATATTTACACACGCACACCGAAGCAACCGTACAGTTAAAAGCATGGCCTTGAAGCTCTCATAAGCCCCAGCATGACAAAAGGTGAAAGATGTCACCACACATTCACAACTTCTCTTTTCTAACTCGGACTAGTCACAGATATGCTCTCAAGTACTCAAAATAACTCGGTGATAAACCCTGGAGAAAGCCTTTCCCCTACAGCCAGCAGGCACTGGCTATTGAAGAATAATTTAGAGGCAGGCAAAGTGCTGGAGAGGTGAGGGTACATCTGACAGCTTCCAAATTAGCAGAGACCTGCTGTATCTGTCTGTGCAATGCACTGTAGGACAGAGAAGGGATAAATCACTTCAGACTCATTACAGCAGTTGCCGTAATGTTGGTCGGTGATGCACCAGAGAATGGCAGCAGCTCTCTGTTGTATAGTCAGAAGCACAGTAAGAAATGAGAAACACTGTAAAGACAGGAAGACAAAATATTGACCTGTTTGGTTTTTGTTGTGTTTTGTTTCTTTTTTTTTTCCAGTGCAGGGAAAGGAACAAGGATAGGTCCTTAATATGGACAAATTCCCTGACGTGACTTCCATGATGGATGTGGAGAACTAACAGCACCCAGAGGCTTCACTGATCTTGGGAGATTTATGGTATAAAGCAGACAAGGACACCTGGGACAAGGAGTACTTCTGGAGGAATGACATGGACCTCAGCCTGCTTGTATGCGAGAAGAACAAGTGAGCAAGAGTTTGGCAAGATTAAGAGCAAGATGGGACTCTGGCTGAAAGGCCCATGGACAGGTGAGTAACGACCGCTCGGGAGAACCATCCGTGGCCAAAACAGAGGAGAAACATTTTCAAAAAGTTACCTCCTTTGTACCCAGCTTTTGAAAAATTCTTTCATCTTAGATACCCTACAAAGATGTAGTGTTCTTACGAGTAAGTCATGCTGCTGGGGACAGTAAGAGGGGGAAAACTGCAAAGCCCCCAGGTTGTGGCCACGCGCACATAATGGAAATGAGACCTTTACCGTAATCATTGGCACGATGTAACGCCAGTTTTTATTCAGGCTTCCAATGCGGCTCATCTCCTCTTCTGTGAGGCTGAAATCAAACACCTGAGAACAACAGCAAAAAGCTTTATTCAATAACCACAGGTTTTTGATATTTCACGGACGTTGAATTTTGTCTATTGGTTTTGTTTCCTTTGTAAGTCACAACCACCCCCTTGTGCTGTGAATTCCTCCAGAGATCCACAAGCAACTTAAAGGCAGAAAGGTTCCACTTCTCAATAACCCAGGGCAGAACCCAGCAGCAGTGACCCAAGACATCACTGGCTGGTTTTCACTGTTTAATTTCAGGTGACAGTGCAACAAGGGGGTTGCAACCGAGGCAAAACACACCCACCCCTGGAATGAGTTATTAACCTGTAGTTGCATCCTGGGGTTTTTTTGTACTTCTGAAAAGAAAACCCATGTGCTATATTAAAGTTGCAAGATCCTAGTGTTAAAACCCAAGTAAATTAAAACATAATGCAACTTGTAGTATTTCAAACACCTTCAGAAGCTGCACCTTCGGTAAAACCTGAGCTCAAAACAAGGGAGTTTCTGTGCAACTCTGATCAGTAGAATTTGTGTATCTGTAAAAATCTTGGCTATCTGTAAAAATCAGACAGCAGTAGTTTGTCTTCTGGTTATAAACATGAAGTTGCAATTAAACTCATAACACCAAAACGAAGGCTGGAAGCCTGAGGTGTTCATATACTTGCCAACTCTAAGCTTCCACTGATACTGCCTAGAACTCTTCCGCAAAGATGAAAAGCAACGTGAATCTTCCTCCAAGTAAGTGCTGCCTATTCAATCAAATATTCTGATTCCCATGTAGATCTAAGACTCGAGTAACTGCAGAGTTTACTGGAGTTTCTTGACGTTTCTAGCAGTATACTACATGGCAAAACTTGGTTTCGTGGCAGTAACAGTTACAGAAACAAGTCCTAACTCCAAAAACATGTAACCAGCCCATCAGAATGATTGAGGGCTGAAAAGAGATCACAGGGGCTGATTCAGAGACTTCCCTCTGAATTATCGGTAGTAAGAGTTTTCAAATCATTTCTAAAGTGAACTCTTTCTACTTCAGAGCAGAAGAGAATCACACTAATTCCATTCCTTCAGCATCACTAGAAGGACAGTTTGCTGCAGAAAGTCACCAGCCCTCACTCGCAAGGGTAAGAACCGCTGAACGTCATTAGAACACTCCCTTGTTCAATACATTTGTATTTCAGATGAATTTCAGTAAAGAGTTCTTTTTAACTTCTACCAAGTACATTCTTTACCTTTTGATGACAAGACCGTACACGTGCACTCACGCGCACGCTCCTGCGCTTACCTGGAAAACAAACTTGGTGTGTTTTAAGCAAAAATCTTTACCTTCCTTTCTAAGCACGCGCATACGTTGATGAACGAGTATGAACCAAGTGCCTCGGCTTGTTCTGCAACTAGCAGGACAGTGTATTACTCACACAAAGGGGCATTGCTGAAACTCCTTTCCTCTGAACTCACCTGGAGATTCTGCTGAATGCGAGCGGGAGTCACGCTCTTGGGAATGGCAACCACTTTACGCTGCACTTGCCATCTGTTAAGAGGAGGAGGAGGAGAGAGATTTTCTCAGTGTGTAGCCCAAGAACCACGGTATTTCTTTTGGCTGAATAATGATCTGTGGCATCAGGGATGCCACTTATGTTTCTATGTGAAATAAAAGCACCCAGGAGAGGGTTGGCAGAGCACTGTGTTGTATCAGGACCTAGTGCATCCAAGCTCCAGCAAAACAGTGGCTGCTCAACTAATCGGTGAGAGGAAAATGTCTCTGCCTTTGAACCAAGCAAGCAAGTTTCAGGTGCTTTAAGCTAGAAACCCAAGAAACAGGAAAAAAAAAAGTTCTTAAGCATTTTATGCAAGTTCTAACAAGACAAACACTGAGAAACTAGAAGAAAACCCAGATCCCTCATGTGCCTAGTAGTTTGAGCACAAAATCTCTAAACCATGTTTGGCCAGCAGGGTAACTTGCTGCTGCCCAAGACTGTACTAGTGATGCTGACAGATACAGAGCCAGACAAAAAAATGAGGCTAAAAATCCAATTTTACTTTACAAGGTGCTGATCATATTCTGGATATCACTCAATCATCTTGTTTCCCAGTATCCACCAGCTGGCTTTTGCTAGATAAAAAAACAGCAAATGGATCCTCAGTGTGAAGAAGAAAGGTCCCTCCTCAGCCCCTCTTCCTGAGAGCCCATTTGGACGCAGTAGCAAGAGCTCAAGGGTTCAAGCAACTGACCATGTGCAAATTTCAGGAGGTGGCACTGAAATGTGGTGCACTGCTGCCTGGATTGTCCTACTGCTGTTCCACAGCAGAACAGGGAGTGAGCTGTCCCAGGCCCTGAATGGAATCCCCTGATCTATTCCACTCACCTGCACTAAGGCAAGACCAACTGCCACAAACAAGCACCTTTGGCACTCCCTGTAATTTTAACTCCCACCGATACAGAAGAACGTGCACTTTAAGCAGATTCCTTCTACCGTGTGTGTTTTGTTTTATCGAAGGCCCGGTCCCAGGTACCACCCTCTCTCAACTGTTCGGTACCTGAGGATGATCTGTGCAGGTGACTTGCTGTATTTTTCTGCCAGTTTTTTGATCCCGGGTTCTTCTAGAAGCACAGGCTCATCAGGGTGTTTCCACATGCGATCTGGAGAACCCAGGGGACTGTAGGCAGTGACAACCAGTCCTCGTTCCTGGCAGTGAGCGATCAGCTCGTTCTGAGCTAGGTAAGGATGGCATTCTACCTATTAAAATGACCCACAGTGAACGGCTAGAGAACAGACCAACGCAGCTCTAAACAAACAGCAGAGCCAAACACATCACAGGAGATCATTCCAGATTCTGGAAAACCTTATGAGAACAAGCTTTAAGAGAATGAAAAAGCATCTGGTAGGCTAACATCAGAGGAAAAGGAGAACAGACCACCTAAGTTTAAAGTGCTGGGTTTTCCCCATATAC
The DNA here is from genome assembly GCA_033439905.1 of Ceryle rudis. Lineage (NCBI taxonomy): Eukaryota > Metazoa > Chordata > Aves > Coraciiformes > Cerylidae > Ceryle > Ceryle rudis. The sequence goes on from JAAGNO010027279.1 coordinate 9,478, forward strand.
CAAACAGATCATCCAACAAGCAAGGAAGCTCTCTATAGGATTCGAGTTAATCCCTCACAATTCTTGTTCCTTATAGATCAAAATGTTCCTTACAAGGAAGATGAACTCTTCCATGGACCTGTTCGACTACGCAGGCATAAATGGCTACAGAACATGGCTATAGGGCCTCCTCCCCAACAAATGAACCTGCCTGGGAAGAGCACCTCTGTGTGCCTGCACCTGCAGAGCTGGCTGGATTCTTCCCCGTACATAAGAAACTGCATTGCTCGTGCTGAACACATAGCACTGCTTTGCAAATTCTTCACTCCTATGGACAAAAAGGAAAGGTATTTGTCCTCTCCTTTATTCATCTTACCTGGAGCACAGCTGGTTTGACAGTAGCCACACTTAGGACATCATCAATCTGACGACTGTTGAAGTTTGACAGCCCAATGGCTTTCACAAGACCTTTTTCTACCAGCTTCTCCATAGCCTTCCAGGTATCCTTGTAATCAGTGTAATCATAACGCATCGTGTTATCAGGATTCTTTGGGAAGAGATTGTCCCCTCGTCTACAGCGTCAAAGGGAGAGTGTAAGTACACAGACCACATTATTTAGATTATGTTAGTTCTTCACCAGAAGAAATTTTCCACAAAGCTTATACATAGTTTGAAGTTAAGAGTACAAACTGAGTGTATTTGGTGAATTCCATTATGCTGCCTTAGCTTATAAGAAATTATTTCACACAGTCTTTCCTATGTAAACTTGTTCTACAATACTTCGAACTACTTGCCTATACAGTAGTAACTACACAGAGCTGGTAAGCCACTCCACAGCCAGCAGAAGCTCTTTGCACATGTTGATCTAGCAAAAAAGCTGATTTAGAGAGCAGCAACTTGGCTTTGGGTTTTCAGTTTGTTTTTGAGAGAGGACTGATACTCTTCATAGTCTGTTTAGACCTGCTACCAAAGGGATCTTGGTTTAAGAGCTGGAACATCTCTTAGGAGGAAAGGCTGAGAGCCCTGGGGCTGTTCAGCCTGGAGAAGAGAAGCCTGAGAGGGGATCTTAGGAATGGTTACAGGTATCTGCAGGGTGGGGGTCAAGGAGAAGG
>JAAGNO010027280.1:13148-28424 GCA_033439905.1 Ceryle rudis
CCAAAACTTTTCAATTTTTTTTTAAAAAAACTCAGAAAAAAAAAAAAAAAAAAAAAAAAAAAAAAAAAAAGGCGGAGGGAGGGGAGGCAGCAAGAGAGGGAGAGGGAGCGCGGGAGCGAGAGAAAGTATAAGAAAGGGAAAAGCAGCCAGCAGCTCTTGTTTGACTGATGCCTTTCAACAAGGGCAGTCTAGCTTGTCAAAGCCCAGGCTCGAGATGAATTGGCATATCTATTCAGCCTGCCTCTGGATGTCATGCAATACAGTTTCATATTCCCAGATAAGGCGTGATAAGCAATTGCTGCCCTGACACCAACTCCATCCATCCCTGCCTTTCTGTCCGCGCCTATTACAGGTCTCTGCTGCGCCGCTAATAAGAGGCATTTAATTTTTACAAACACAGCAGCAAGAGAGGCCTCCAGACTGACCAGGCGCAGCATTAATACCATTCATGTTTGATTACCTTTTCTCGGTGCAGCCAAGCTCCCCAAACACGCGTGAGTGGCACTGGGTGTGAGAAAACAACTTCTGCCCAATGTAGCACCTGCCGAAGCCTTGGATTAAACGTCTGTACTGACAATTAAGGGGTGGGGGCTATGAAAGCGAAGGGCATTTGTCCTCTGCCAAATAAATCCGCAGTGCCGCTGAGCCGGAGGTGGTTTGACTGGGGTTTGGACATGGAGAAGATGCAAGCAGAGCCTTTTCCCAGGGAACGTCCCTCTTGGGAGCACAAACCCTCTGAGAGCTGCAGGGTTAAGGAAAAGGGGCCAAGACACTGCATGCAGGGACACCACAAAAGGGTCTGGGCCCAATTAGGTGGAAGCAGGCGCTGCCCTTGGAAATTCCTGCCGTTGCCAGCACCCTGCGTGGGAGGATGAGATCTGGACACAATCCTCCCACATGGCTGCAAAGGTGCTGGGATCCTGCCTGGTGCTCTGCCCTCTTCACACAGTGGCACTTGAAGGTTTTTCAGAGACCAGTCCACACGGCCAGTTTCCCCCGTGTCCTGGACGAGCAGCAAGGCCTTGGCACAGGAGCCACCTTGCCAGCCCCCACCAGGCCTCGCCGAGGAGCCCTCGGCAAGCCCAGCTGGTGTCCGCTTCAGTCCGTTTGCAAAGGTGCTTGTTAAAACAGCCACAGCTTTGTGCCTCATGTCAGGCAGTAAATGAAACAACTGAAAAAAATAAACGGTCTATTTTTGGAGAGGGGCGTGGTGGGCACAGAGGAGCTGCCTGGCTCTTCTCACCTTCAGGAAGTGCTTTGGAGAGGCGAGGTGCCCCCAGGCCCCGGGAGGACAGGTCAAGCTTAAGAGAGGGTGTCAGATAAGATGTGGAGAACGCAGCGTAACTGTACGTGCTTTCTCCTCATCAAAAGGAGCAGCCCATGCCATCAGATCTCTGCCCACAGGAGAACTGCAAAAGGGAAACTGATGCAGGCAATGATCTCATGCCTGGCTCTTCTTCCCACCCACACGTACATCTGAGCGGCCTCAGCCTGCCCACGCGCCAGCAATACCCCAGCTCAGCCACAGCCGTGCAAATTCACTGTTAAAACTCCTCTTAACCTCAGGACGGGTAGAATGGACCCTGCCGCCACCAACAGCCCCTCTCCAGGGTGCATTCGGATGCCGTGGCCCCGCTGGGCAGCACGGAGGTGGCCCTGCCACCGTGCAGGATTACCACGTGCCCTGGCTCCGGCTGCAACAGCAACACGCTGGTGTGCCTGACTCCGGAGTGTCAAAGTGCCAAGCGGTTTAGGCTTCACATTTCCCTGTGTTTGAACAAGAACAGTCTCTGCCTTGCTCCCAGGCTGGGGATTATCCTGGATAAAATGTTCTCGACTGCTGTGTGCTCTGCGGCTGGCGACACACTAGGTTAATGCCGTGGAGACCTGGGTCAAAGCCCTGGGTTTGGTCACAAGCAAAACAAAGCTATGGGTCTGGGTCCCTGGAGGGCTGGGAAATAGAGCTGGGGCGTGCACAAGCCAGTGCTGGCCCAGGAGAGGGGACGAGCAGAGCTATAAACCACCAAGAAAGCAGCTCCAGGGTGGGGGCTGCTGGCAGGACCGGAGAGTCTGGGCCTGGGGTCAGGTGGCCGAGCAGAGCATCACAGCAGCAACCCAGGGGCTGCTGCAGGGACCAGGGGCTGGAGGATATGCCCAGGGCCTCTCCCACACTGGGACAAGTGGCCATGCCCTTAAGCCACAGGTCATGGTGGTTGGAATGGAGCTGCCTTCTCACAGCGTCCAGGTGACTCTGGCTGCACCCCAGGGCGACCGAGATCCAGGCTGGTTACACTGATGTACGCAACCCACTCCCAACGCCGAGATACACAAGAGCTCCAGATGAGTGCCTGGAATGCACAGACAGCTACCAGGGAGTACCTGCGTGTGGCTGTTTGATCCCTCTGATGGGTCCACATCCTGCGGTGCTATCCCGTGGGGGTTGCCCCAGCCCCTGCGGGGCCGATTCAAGCAGCAGAGCAGCACTAAGCCTTTCCCCACCGCGGCACTGCGGCCGGCGGAGCGGGGAACCCGGGTATGACCCCAAGGAAAACCTGCAAACACACTTCATGGATGATTGACCGCGGCCATGACTGCCTCTCCACAAGGCCAAGAACAGACGGGTCCGATTCTGGCTGCTCCTGGGGAAACTGGGGGTTCAGGGCGAACAGGAAGATGTCTCCAATGGTGCTGGGAAACAGGCAGTTGTTGGCATTGCCCCGGCATCAGCCCCAGCATACATGAGGATGGAAAACAGCATGATGGGGCCCCAGCAGACGTGCCTTCCCACAGAGCTGAGCCGTCGCGGCAGCAGCGAGGGGGAGACGTCTCACCCGCCCTGGACTTAGCTGGAGCTTAACACCCACCAGAGAGAGCTGCAGTTTTGCCATGTTACATTAGGGTAGGTAATGGTGTCCACTGACCACCCCCTTACTCTCTTAGCGGGGCTGCGAGCGATGTCTGTGGAGCTCAGACGTGCCCCACAGTGCCCCAGACACGCACCCCTCGGATCCGACCCCATGCCTTTCCCAAGCAAAGCCGGCTTCGGGCTCGCCGTCAAAACCTTCACGCCCTTCCGCAGGGGTATTTTCCCCCCTCGATTTCTATTTTTACACACGCACACGCTCGTCTCTCCCTCGCTCGCTGTTTAATTTCCGTGTGAGAGGGAAGCAGGTGCCCGTGCTCCCGTGAGCTCTCCCTTCTCTAGGTTTTTTTTCCCTTCTTGGATCCTGCCCCATTAGTTTAGTGCCCAGCCATCTGCGACGTCTCCTGTAATGCTGTCCCCCTTGTGTACCAGGGAGCTTTTCCATTAGCGCCTTTAATATTCTGACACCTTAGCACAGGCTGCTATTACATTCAAACACTGATCGCCCTGTGAAATTACATCGCAGGGCTTGCTAAAATGGAATTGTGTATAATCAGGCTCCTCCATGCACTGTCAGTCCCATCACAAATACAACGTAAAGCAGGCTTATGGATGGGCTTAGCAGCTGCTACAAGTGTATTTTTTTTTAATAGATGAAGTATCCCTTATTTAAAGCATTTCCTTAAGAAAAAAAAAAAGAAAAAAGAAAAAAAGAAACCACAACAGTGAAAGACAAATCAACAGCTGCTGCACAATGTTAACCATACCAGCGGTCTCTTAAAAACATGTTATTTACTAAGGTAGCTATCTGTTTATCTATAACTATATCAAACAGAGAAGGAGGGCGAGATAAAGGTAGTTAAACAGACAGCCGAGGAGATATCTGCCACTGGGAAATAATAGCTAAATAAAAAGTACCATTATTTACTCCAGAGAGGGGAGGAGGGAGAGGCAGTGCCTGGCTCCCGGTGTCGCACAGCCGGTAGGTACCGCACGGCGCAGAGCGGCCGCGGCAGCCGCCCTTCGTCAGGGCAGCCCGTGCCAGGCTGCGTGTGCCCCCAGCCCGCCCAGCGCCCCACGACCGCATCAGATAAACACAAAACCAGCTCAGCACCCAGTTACTGCAGCCCTCCGGGGAGGCCGCGCTGCGGGGAAGGTGAGGGGGCAGGGGAGCCGTACCACTGCTGGGGGCTGGATCGGTGGGGCAGCCCCCCACCCCACCCCGCAGCCTGACAGCAGCTCAAATTAAGGCAAAACTGGCCATGGCAGAGGGGCCGGGAGCGTTCCCATGGGGAAGGTTGGTTTCTGCGTGGCTGGAGCACAAGGGACCAACTCCCCGGCTTTTTTCTTCTTCATTCCAACTAAGGAAGTGATGGATTAGGACAAAGGTATTTCAGGAGGACACAGATGATGTGTCAGAGAAATGAGCTCCTGAGCTCCCCAGCTCGGAGTTCAAAACGCTGCCTCTTACCATGCCCTAAAGGTTATTCTGTCTGTCTGCTGTGAAATGCGACGGCACATCGCCTGAAGGGAGATTTCCAGAGGCGCTCTGACCCTTCCGCTATCTCCTCCGAGAAGCCTCCACAGGAATGATGAGATTGTAGCTCATTCCACACTCCTTAAAAGAGCCCGTCTGGATCAAAGGTGCTGGGAGCAGAGCAGCACATCCCCGGGACTCATCCCCGGGACTCATCCCCACCTCCTGGCAGGAGCTCTTGCTGTAACACGTTGGCTGGGAAACCACGTCCACCCCACCGAAACACTGGTGCTCTGGCATTGCCTTTCATCCTAAACCAGGATGGAAAAGCCACAGTGCTGTCTCCTGGGAACAGTTCTGCTTGGGAACCACAAAATAAAACCCAGTGACAGAACCCATTGGAAAGGACCAACCTATTCCTGGGCGTAACACCGACGTGACGTTTCGACTCCAGTTTTCCCAGTGCAATACAAAGCCATTTGTCCAGAGCAGACACGCGGCACCTTTGCCCCACCCGTGGCATGTCCCAGCACACGGTGCTCTGGACATTTTAGGAGGGGACATGTCTAGTGACAGTTCGGCTGCTGTGCGCAAACAGGCCAGCCAGGGGGAGGACAGGAGCACGCAGGGCAGAGACCCCCGGAGAGGTTATCGAGAGAAAAGCGCAGGGGAGGTGCTGTCCAAGCACCTCCGCTCACACTGCCTGGGCAAGACATGGCAGTTCAACCCTTCTGGTTTTCTCTACCTGGCACTGGTACGGTTGTGTGCTGGCACAGTGGCAGCAAGGGAGGGGTGCCGGGAGACCAGCAGATTCACGTCTCAGTTTCATAATCTATTCCTAAAATCCTGGGGCATGGGAAAAAAAGATCACAGAGTGATCCTGCGGGGTCTATGCACTTGCCTCCACATCTCAGCACGTACAACTCTCCCTCTGCTCACCTCTTACAACTCCGTCCTTTCATGGGACACCTTCCTGGGACGGATACACGACCTTCTCCACAACTCACCTCTGGCGCGATGCAGAGAAACAGGCCCACAGAGGACAGAGCAGAGGGGCGTGGAAACGCGTCCTGCTCCCCCCCACCTCCTCCCCCCAGGCAGCAGAGTCTCAGGAGCAAAACCCAATCTTCTGTGCTTGGCGCAGCACTGACCCACCAGAGCTGTCGGGGCCTCTGAGTGCAACTGCTCTGCAAGCAGGACAGTTTCTCAGCACTCCCACAAGATGCAAAGCCCCTCAGAAGAGAGGCAGCTGGAATTGCAGGAGAAAGGCAACAGAATACAATGCACGAGGCACCAGGGAAAAGATCAATAAAGATTACGAGGGCAGTGGCCGTGTCCCTTGCCCGCATCGCAGGCTCTCACAGCTGCAGCGAGGGAACACCAAGGAAAGTTAGCAAGGCACTGCTGTGCCGGGGCCTGGGGATGCTACCTGTCTAATCAAAGGTGGAGATTACACTGGAGCATCTAAGCAGCAGCTCTTACTCATGCCTGTTGACTCAGGTCAGTGTTAAGACTGAGGAGGTTAAAGCAGAGGTGCCTCCAAGGGCTCTGAAGGATGCAAACAGCAGGCAGCAGAGGCGGCCCAGCCAGCACAGCGTGCCAGGGCAACAGGCAGCAAAACAGGCTCCCCAGTTTCAAAGGGAGAGCAAACAGAGGGAGATGGTCCGAGGGGCTGGGCACGCCCTGAGACAACTGATTTGAAAGAGGTCAGGAAAGCAGAGAATAAAGGGACTCGAGAGCAGGATCCCAAGGTCCTGAGGTTATTAAAGGAGGCGTGGGGGATGAACTGCAGCAGCTACAGCCAGGCAGGAGTGCGGGGCGGATCGGCTACCTAGACTGGGAAGGGGGGACCAGCACTGCGCTATGGTGCTGAGAAGGTGACAGAGGAGCTCATGACACAGTTGATAGAAATTAAGGGCTTCAGACCCCCAAGGCTTCAACTCACACCTCCCAGGAGAGCCAAAGGCCCCTCCACAACTCTTTGGTGACACCAGGCTCACCAACTGCCAGCCAGGCTGGGCTCCAGCAGGGACACAGGCAGCAACCACCCTCTCTTGCAGCCAGCCAGTCAGGGGCTCCTTCCTGGGCAAGCTGGGGCACTCTCTGGTTATGGCTTTTAGCTGTGCCTGCAGTTCTGCCTGCAGTGAGGCAGAGGGGAGGGCTGTGACACCCACCCCGGGCCACGTTCCCTGCAGAAGGGGCCATCGCTGTCTTGCCACTGCCGAGGGTCAGATTCTGCAGCTTGGCTACTCCGTCCCTGCCAGTGCGTCTGGGGAAGGCTATTAAGATTTGCCTGGTTGCTGCCTCTTGACACAAGGAGCATGTCCCAGGAATGTGTGCCCAGCAGGGTTATTACTGAGGGTGGGTAGCAGAGGGATGGTCCCCAGGCAGCCACGGCACAAGGACAGAGCGGCGGGGCCATGTCGCGCTCACCTCACCCTGTGGGCGTCCTTCAGCTGCCCCGGGAGCCTGCCCCTGGCCTACAGGAGCTGCCTCAGCTCTGGCTACAACTGGTAGAAACAAGAAGAGCAAGTGAGAACAAATGCTCCGCAGAGAGCTGGCTGCAGCAGAGGGTGGAGGGCTGAGGTGTGACCAGGAGGTTCATGGGCTGTCTAGAAAGTGCTTGGCCTCTCTGGCTTTCCTGGCTGCAGATCTGTGCCAGGCAGCCCACCCGCCGCCTCCTGCTAACATGCCAGCAAAGAGCAAGTGCCTGGTACGGAACAAGGTGTCCCAATTAACTCTCCACTGATCTAATTAGATCTCTGCAGGGAGTACTGGAGCTGGAGAAACGACACGGCTGCCTCCTTGACCAGACACTCAACCTTTCCCGCCTGCAGCATTTTATTTTTCAGATTTTTAACTTGCAGTACCTTTTTTGTCCATCTCAGCAGAGCCTGCCCTGCCTCGAGTCCTGCTGCAGCTCCTCAGCAGCAAAGAGCAATTACGTGTGTACACAAACAGGCGTTGAGTGACCGCGCTCAGCATACAGGCTCTGCTGCCGTGTCGGCAACAGCTGCCGGGGTTGCAAATCAGAGGCATAAGGAGAGAGAGAAGGAGCACCAGGAGGCAGAGCCGATCAGGAGGACATGGCAGAGTGCGCCAGGTCCCTCTGACTCCCCCTGAGTGACGGCGAGCCATGCGAGCGTGCCTGCCCTCCCCGCTGCTGCCCCACACCACCCCAGAGAGCCGGCAAACGAGCTTCAAACCAGCCCGCTCCTTGTAATCGGAGGCAGTCAGTGTGTGTGTTACGCTTGAGTTGATGGCTGGTGTTAAATTCAATGCCTTGAGTATTGATTTCCTCGCACATCGCGGACTTTGTTAAAGGGTTAGCCGTGAACCGAGATCAAAGGGAGGTTAACTTGTTTCTCATAAGTGGTAAAGCAGACCTCTAGCAAAACCGGGCGCTGGGCCTCCTCCGGAGAGGATGCTCCGTGCATGTTGTTAGCTACCCTGGTCGCCTCAAAAGCCAGATAAATCCACAAAGCTTCCTCAAAGCAGGGAGAAAAAATGATCCTGACAACTTCCCGCGTACCCCTGAGCTATTAGGAGTGCGCAGCGGGGACGGGCAGTGTGGGCTGGCGCGCTCCTCCTCCCCCACCCATCCCCACACCACGGGGAGCTGCTCCCCTTGCCCAGCCACGGGAGAAAGGGGCTAAGCAAGTCTTGGCCAGCTGCCCCCACGGGGCTCAAGAGAGGAGGGAAAATTCTCCCGGGGAAGACAAGGGTGTCCGAGAGCTGTGGGTGGGAAAGGGGGAAGGCACAGGGCTGCTTCCCGAAGGACCGCCCATCAGGGACATGGCACCCTCCTCACCACGGCTAGGTGGAGAGGACACCTTCACGGGAGCCAGCACTGTCATCAGCACCATCTCAACCTGTGCAGCACCTGCTTCCTCCATTTTACTTCATTCCGTTCTTGGCTTTCCCTGCCCCACAGGACGTAGTTTTGGCGCTGACGGCACCAAGACCAGCAGGTTCTGCCAAGGCAGTTAAGAGTTAAGTGCACAAATGACGCTAACAGGGCTCTGGCTTTACCTTTGTACTTTTTAAGGGATGGAGGCAGGGAAGGAGGTGTAGGAGACAATCTGGAATTGTTATCACTAGTATTAATGAATGCCCAGAGGCACCAAGCAAGAAGCATCAATTTCAGATGAACATCTGTCAACAAGAAGAGGTAAAATGTCGAGAGTAGCTAAGGTACTTCAGAGCCCAGACCGCACCAGCTTCCCGCGAGGCTCAAGCACCCAAGTAATTTCTAACAACAGGACCCTTGGCCCTAAATCATCTGGGCACCGATGCTATTTCTCAAGCCCTCTCTCTACCCCAAGAACTACTTACAGCACAGTCCAGATTTCCAGCAGCCACGCTGTGTTCTTCAGCCGGATTCATTTGGTTTCAATGGCACTGTGTCCTCCACCCCAGGGTGACATCATGACCAGTCCCCACCTCTCCCAGGAGCCAGGCAGCTTCAGCTGCAGGAGATAGGGCACGCTCTGCCCCTCCACCCCAAAAAACCCAATCCAGAAATGCTGGTGGTGTAATTCCCCCTGTCCTGCAGCATCAGCAGGGAGAAGGGGACCCATCACAGCCCGTCCTGGAAGTGAAACCCTCAGTGGGAGAGTAATTCCTGAGCACCTATAGTCACGTTTGCCTATGAGGTCCTCCCCAGGGTGCTAAACAGGTACTCCCCCTCCCCTCCCCCCTCTCCCGAACTCCCGAGACCCAGCACTTCCCCAGCAGCCGATCTGTTTTGAAGTGAAAGGTTTATACCAAAGTGCTTAGGGAATACCTGCTCAGTGCCCAGCATACCAAGTGCTGAAGATTTCACTTAAACTCTGAGCATCTGTGTATCTCAACTAAATTAAGCTATTTGCTATAAAAGAGCACAATGACAGTAATGGAATAATAGCAGCATTAATAAAACACAACAATCCTCAAATGAGAAGCAGACACATCAGCCAGCTTCAACCAAGAGAAGAAGGCTATTTTAAAATCACACACAAAAACCATCTGGGGGTGGAGAAAACCAACAAAAGCTCCGAAACTCAGAGGTCAGGCTGAAATTATGTTTTTAACCTCGAAAGAAAGATGCTTGCCAGAGCTTTCCCAGCCAGAGAGCTCCCACACCAGCTGGAGATGAATTTCCACAGTTCGCAGCAAAACAAGGGCTTATAATGGGCACGCTGGCTCCACAAAGGAGGGGTGGGAGCACTCTCAGGGGGGAGGACACAACATCGGAAGCCTGAAATAGAAATGACCCCTCAAGCATCAGCAAGGTTTGTAACCAAGCTCACGGGACAGACACAGTGGGGCAGGGGCTGATGCTGCGCCGAACGTGTGAACGCCGAGCTAGAGACGCAGGGCCAGATGCTGGCGCATCATTATGCAAACATCCAGATGTCTCAGGCTCACCGCACTGCCATTCCCCTCTTGGTTGGAAAAGTCACCTTCACTCCATCCAGAAATTCTTCCTCCTTCCTTTGTTTTGGATGAGGGTGAGATTAAACACAGCACCTTCAGTTTCCAAGTCACCTACGCACCGTCTCGCAGGGGTACAATGACCCAGGGACCTGCAGCAGGGTTGGGGGAAGGCGTTCCCCAGTCCTGTCACAGCTCTGGGAGGCCACATCCCCTCACTGGCCTCCTTTACAGGAGAAGGAGACTTAGTACTCACTGCTGATCAGAGCAATTAATGTGCATGAAGCGTGTCACTCTCTGTCTCTGAGGTCTTGCCACAGTCCCATCCTCCCCAGGGCAATACACCAAACTGTCACTTGCCTTGGGGGGGACTGGGAGGGTGGGTGACATTTTTTCCCCTGGAAGGGAAGGAGATGGAGGAAAAGGAGAACTCTGCGTTTACCATCAGCTTCTTGTTCACCACCATGTTGAGAAGGACCAGTAGCAGGTTTGTGCCAGCAATTGGTAGGGTCTTTGTGCTTCTCTGCAGGCACGTTCCTCTGGCCCAAGCCTTGCCCCAGCCCCAAAGGCAGAGACAGCAGAGTCCCTTCCCTGCCCAGGCTCCGGTTCAGCTGACTGCTGCTGCAGAGGGTACATGAGAGCTGCTCTGAGCTGCTCCTCTCCTTGCCCCAGCTGCCCAGAGCCCCTGTGCAGATCCTCCCGAGGATAACGTGGCAGACAGATGTCACCTCTTCTCACTGCCGTCGAAAGAAGCCCGACCTGGGTCACAGTCCTGCAGGCAAGCTCACTGCTACCTACCTGCCCTCCACGGCACAGCCCGAGCCAAACCAGGCAGCCGAGTGATCCCCGACTCCAAAAAGAGCCGAGTTATTCAGAAGGTGGGGAGCAGCTGCCTGGCTTTCCCACCCACAGCACAACAGGCACCACCTTCAGGTCCACTCGCCGTTTGAAAGGGGGTCAGGAGGGGCTGGCAGGGCAGCGGTACAGTGGCCATAGCCCAAGCTGACATGCTGCAAGACGGCTGGAAGCCTTCTGGGTACAGGTCCATAACACCAAGTCTTCCTGCTCGCCCCCCGAGCAGACAGTTTCAGCTTGGCTGACCTATCTCCTCCAGCTGATCTGCAAGACAGAGCTCCCAACCTTTCTAAGTTCCTATGAAGAGAAAGCCAAACCAGCCGTTGCCCCAGACTTAAACAAGATGCAAGTTTCTTTGTTTTCATTACAATTTCCAATCTGATGCCTTTTTTTTTTTTTTTTTTTAGCCATTTCTGCTCTGCCCCCCAGAGGTGCTGCTGTGATTGAATGAAACACGACCCCAGGCTCCAATAAGTGTATTTCAATTACATCTGTCACCACGTAACAATGTAATGATATATCATGTGATATTAAATCCATGGTAATCATATCAGCGATTTTTTTAATAGCGCACTAATCGCATTATTACATCTCAATAATTAACAACAGAAGGCCTAAAAAACAAAGCAGAGAGCTCAGAGGGTCCCCAACTCCTACCTGGGAGAGGCCCGGTGCAGAGCAGGATGGCGAGGTGCTGCCAGGCGGGCACGGCACAACAAGGGGCAAGGGCACAGGTTTATGGCACTGGCAGCACTGTGCATAAGACCAGATTCTTCCCCAGTCCCAGAATAAAGGAGAAGTGGGTACTTTGGAGCTGGGAAGAGACACTCAGTACATCCCATCTTGCCCAGCATTGCTCCTTTCTCTGCTGCTCCTGCCCCGACACTTTTCCTCCAGCAAACCAACCCCTCTGCTCTGGAAAGTGCCTTGCAAAGGTGCTGTCCTGCCGCAGACGAGCACTGCTGGTGCCCCACTGCAGAGGGAAGGATGGTGTCCTGAGAAGACAGAAAGGACCAATCCTACCAACAGGTCCTTACCAGGCTGCTGGAAGAATGACATTATTTTCCTTCTTCCCAGCTGGAGACAAAGCTAAGAGAGCACCCCAGCTCACGGAGCCACTGCAAGGCTTTAAGTCCTCTGATTTTTGCAGCAAAACCAATCTGTCAGCTTCAAACTGAAACCGGGTGAGAATCCTTTGGAGTGAGAGGGGTCCTCGGGGTCACCCCCTCCGCCTCAAGCTCTCGCCCGCACGCCTGGAGCAAACTGGGGCTGGGCTCCAGAGCACTGATTGATGTAGACATCCCGGGAGTCACTCAGTCTCGTGCAAGCAGGCTGCTCCCCCTGCTCCCTGCTGCATCTTACTCCTGGCAGGGCGAGGGCGCAGACGGCCGCGGGCGGCAGGGAGCCGTGGGTGGCAGCAGGGCGTGGGGACTCCAGTGCCACACCATCTCTGGCTGTGACAGAGCTTTCTTCCAGTTGCAGCCTGGTCAATCTGGCAGTTTCCACATCACAAGCTGATCTGAAGAGAGCCTCATTACCTGCCTTAAAGTTCCAGCCAAGCACTTAGCTCTTAAAGACAGGATTTAAGAAATATTTGACTGATCATTTTTCTCCTCATTTAGTTTGGCTGCTCTGAACCAATTCAACCTGTGAAGTTGAAGTAGTGAGAACCGGAGGAAATACGTGTGCCAGCAGTCACACAGCGTCCCAGCTCCCCCCCAGCAATTCCCAGATCCTGGCTTAGCCTGATCCGTACAGCCTCTCCTGCACCAGGAGTGCCCCTGGGGCACTTCCCAATGCCAAAGGGGAGCCACCCCTTCCTTGCCCCCATTTGTGGGGATCATTAACTGCCCGGCATCCAGACAGTACCCGTATGTATGCTTGGAAGTGCCATGTGCAGCATCCCAGACCTGGGAGCAAGAGATCGAGAGGGATGAGCCAGCCAGGGCTGGCAGCAACATCAGCCCCACGTCTTCAGCTGACCCAGGACAGGACATTCCCGTGTCCTTCATCCCCCTGCACACCTTCCTCCTATTCCGCTTTCCAGCCCCGCTGGAAAAGCAAAGAGACCCTGCTAGTCATTTAGGGGTGATCCTGCCAAGGGCAGGTTTGCAGGACGGATGGACGGACGCCTTGCTGGCCAAGGCAGTGCAGTTGGAGTTTCTCTCCTTCCCCCACCCCTTCTTTTTTTTTTTTTTTTTACTTTAATTTTGTCTCAGAAGTCACAATCCTTTAAAGATGTGCACGTCTCATTAGCTCTACCTTGACAATCATTACCATTCCTGCAAAGGCAGGAGGAGAGCTCAGCCCGAGCGAGCGTGGGGGAGTCCATTACCTTGTAGTTAAAGGGACACTGACAACTCCGGGCTGGCCGTGGTCTGCCTCTCTCTTCCCAGCAGGCTCCCTCCCGCACATCGCTGTTCCCCACCCTCTGCCGAGCAACAACCCCCAACTCAAACCAGGCGAGATGCAAACCTTGCACTGGGGGGTGGTCCTGCACCCACACCAGACACTTGGTGCTCCCACGGATGGGCTGCAGGGCCAAGTCCACGCCCACAGTCCCTGGGGTGGGTGGCACTGAAGCACCCAAACATCCCCAACATACTGGACGTGGCCTTCATGCAACCACACCTCACCTCAGCAGATGCATGCTCGTGGGCTGGGCCACATGGCCCAAACCTGGCCGCGACAATAAGCAGAGAGCCCAAAACATCCACAGCGCAAGCCACAGCGCAGGCTGGGGTAAGGACCACCCTGCAGGGCCCTAGCACAAGAGCAGAGTCCCCACACGTGAATGCCTGGTGGCATAACCAGAACCAGGGTAGTGAGCTCTGTGCTCGTGAACCAGCTTCAGAGTGTCATGTACCCTACACTGACTCTGTCTCTAGCTTCTCTGGCTCTGTAGGGTGCAACATGGACCACCACACACCCAGGGACGGGGATGAGGAAGGGTTCAAGTGGGTGGCTGCGCAGTGGTGAGATCTCAGAAGAGGACCCTGCTTGCTGAAGATGCTGGTGCAGACAGTCCTGCTTTGTCTCACGGCTGAAGGCTGTTGCTCTGCCCGGCTGTCCCCAGGGCCTGTTTTGCCCCCCACAAGCCTGATAACAGGGGCCCTGATGCACGTTATGCAAGGGCAGGACCCCTCATTCGGCAGATTTCAGGGCAAACCCCCAAAACAACTGTTGAGGAAATACCCTCTGCCTTCTCCCAGCCCCACGGGGCTCCAGTGCAATGCTCAGGAGGCAAACGCAGCAGGGTGCAGCCCTACAGAGCTGATCCCACTTCTTTGTGCCTCGCAGGACGGGAGCTCTGCTGCAGCCACGCGAACTCCTCGCCGCTCTCTGCAAAGCCCCGGCAGGAGACAAGAGCGCGCGGCCGCGGCTCCGAGCCATACGCCGAGGAAGGATCCCACCTCCGCACGAGGCTGTCCAAGAACTTGTCAGGACTCTGTTTGAAAAAGATGTTGAAAGAAATGATCTCTTTAAGTGCAATGGGAGATATTTGTCTCTGATTTACCCTTGGCTTTTTGCTCTGGTTCAGGTAGGAGCGGTGTGGGATGGCTGGCAGATCTGAGAGCATGGCACGCCCCAGCGGGCAAAGCGAGCAGTGCGGAGGAAGGCGCGAGTCAGTTTGGAGTGCTCCCCATTTATCAAACTCACGCAGCCCGCCAGCAGAGCGAGTCTTTCTATCATTACAGCTCTCAAAATCCGATTCATACCACTAATCCTGCCTTCATTCTCCCAGATTAATAACATCTCTTTCAACCTTCACAGTGTGATAAATAGACAAAGAGAGAACAAAAGGAGAAACAGAAGTGAGAGAAGGAGCCAGAGCAACTCCACATAATAAAGAGAACCAAGAAAGGGGAAAGGAAAAAAAAAGGGAAAAGAAAAGGGAAAGAAAGGAGCCGGCACACTTGACTCTGCCATTTACTTTAGCAGATTCTCCCCAAGAGCTCCCTGCGATCTTTAAAGAATGTAAAACATTGCTCAAAGGAAAGGCTCGTTAGCAACCCTGACCAGCCCAGGTTTGCTGGAAATCTTTTCGCTTCCAGCCTCTGCTCAGGTCAGCGCTGAAAATGAGTTTGTTGGTTTTTCGTCCCTCTCCTCGCCAGCCTCCTGCAGAGGCAGAACCTCCATTCAGTACACACTCGCTCTCTCCTTTACTTCCACCAGCCTCTCAGAGGAGAACGGGGGATCTCGGCCGGTGTCTGCTCCAGGGGTGCCCAGCAGCTCAGTGAGCCAAGACACGCTGGCAGAGCAGCAGCAGGCTGGCAAAGGAAGGGCTGTGCCAGAAGCTAGGACCATGCATCGAGCTTGGGATGGGGCTGGAGACCAAAACAGCAGCCGAGCAGATGTGCGGCCCCACGCCACCTCTCCGGTTGGAGGGCACCCCCAGGGCTGGAGGAAAGGGGAGGCCTGCGTGGACACAGCGGTACTGCAGCGAGGGTGCCACAAGCCCGGGCTCCCCGGGCTGCACCTCTCTTGTCCCCTGCCTTGTCCCCTGGCAGGCAGCTCCCATGTCACACAGCCCACCCACAGTCGGGCCATCCGAGTCCTGGTGGCCGTTGTGGAGGCTGATGCCCCACTGTGGTGATGCTCATGGAGCTCAGCCGTGGCTACTCCAAGCAAGGGGGGGCAGCCACAGGCACTCTCTGCCCAGAAC
>JAAGNO010027280.1:28814-41366 GCA_033439905.1 Ceryle rudis
GCACACCAAGTGACACCTCGCCGAGCCCAGACGAACGGCCTCGGGCTGAGCGCTGGATTTCGGGCCGGGCCGGTGCTCTGTTATGGCTCCGCATTCACAGCCGCTGTGCAGGGGCTGGGCTAGCTGGGGTTTTTTTCCCTCTCTTTTACACTCTTCCATATTACTCTGGCCTTTGAAGTACAGAGAAAAGCAACACTCAATGTGCCTTTTTTTTTTTTTTTTTTAAAGATACCTTTATCATAGCAAATCTTCTCCTTCTCCGCTGTGTCGCTGGAGATAGATATCAAGCAAAAAGAAAGTCTCCTCTTCTAACAATGGATTTCCCTTCCCTTCTGAACTTCAAATAGAAAACTCTTATCTGCAGCCACAGTTGACCAGAAGAAGAAAAGAAAAGAAAACAGACATATGAACTGAACCGGGGCTCGCTTTCTATTCACTCAAAAAGGCTGTGCTGGGTTCTTCACACAGAGATGCTCTGAACATGTTTATAGCACGTATTTACTCGCTTCACTAGCTATCCCCGCACCATGGAAACCCACCTTTCCTCCAGAACAACTGTCCTCTGTTCCATGTACCCTCTGCAATCTTTTCTTTGCTTAGCAAGCTCCAAGCACCTGGGCCATCCAGCACAACAAAGCCTACAGCTAAAGCTGGGGACAGCAAGAGCTCTTCAAACTCAGCCAAGAGTAACAGCAGCGATGCCCCTGGCTCACATAAAGCATCACTTCTGCATAGTCAAGTTCTTTAAATGACAGGATGGATGACGGGATGGTCAGACCTTGCTGGCTGTGCTTGCACAAGATGCCTTGCACAGCCCTGCCTGAGGCCAGGCTGCTTCGGCCACCCATGACCTACCCACACGCACACCCTGCACAGCCCCTGCACCCCACTGCTGGTGCCAGCCAGCTCCTCCCTGTGTTTTGAGATCTCCCTTTGAACCATTTTCTTCCCTTTGAGGGAGCTGCTCTGAGGGGAAACGGACAGAGCCATGAAACAACTTCTCTCCCTCACCTCACCTCGGTCCCTGGGCGCAGCCCTCTCCTGCCCTGGCTTTCCCCCTGTCCAGTTGCCTGATGTCAGGAGAGGTACCACCGGGTACCAGCTGGGTTGAACAGCCACCTCCTAGGACTTGCCGAGGTCCAGCTGCTGCCAAACCACCCTCACTCCCTGCCCAGCTAACAGGATCTACAATGTCAGCGCTGTGCTTAACAGGTATTGTTTCTCCCGAGGTCACAGTGCCAGGACCAACGTCATACAGCAAGAAACCCAAGGAGGCAGCCACTGCAGTCTTCCCCACCTCCCTGCGAGTCCTGCCGGGTGACATGGGTGACATCTTGAACTGTTCTGGCTTTCAGCCTTGACAGACATGGTCACACAGGCCTTGGGGAACCTGGCCTTGCAATCCTGGAGCATCTCTGGCCACAGCCATCGAAGCTCCTCTTCCTCCTTACCCCCTCAAACCCATCCTGAAGTCAAGCACGAACTTATTCACAGGGGGCTGCTACACAGACGAAACTGTCCTCCAGAGCACACACAACACCATGGGCTCTGCCACCAGAGATGGACACAGCTACCGCCGAGTGTTGTCCCCCAGCCTGTGAAGGGGACCCGAGTCAAAAAGACTAGATGCTGGAACTGGAGCCAGATTCCCAAATCAATCAGGGCAGAGAGGGCTGGAAACTTTCCAGATCATTTTCCATTAGAAATAAGAAGTTCCTTAATCAAAAGCCAAATCTCATTCTCATTAGGAAAACTTGGAACTCCTGGCCAAAGGGAGGATGATCTCCCACCTGAGACATGGCCAGGAGTCCTCTGCAGTCACATGTGGGAACAACGTGCAAGTCTAAGCTCTGCCTCATTCATACCGGAGGCTCCGCCTGGCTCCAAAGCAGCCCTCAGCCAGGAGAGCCCAGCCTGCAGCCCCAGCTGTCCAGCGGGCTCTCCTGCAGAGCCTTCCAGGCAGCAGCATCACCTTCACAGGACTCCACAAAAGCCCCCAGTGCTCTCCCCTCGGGGCAGTCCTGGTGCTGCAGAAGGCTCCTCCCTGCGGAGCTACAATGGGAAGATCCATCAGACAAAGCACCTTCTCTTCAAGCTGTCTGATGACAGATGTTCAGCCAACGGAGCGGTGGGATTGGCAGAGCACCGCAGAAGCGCTTTATAATTCCTGCTCCTCTCCTCCTTCCTCAGCGTCTCCCAGGAGAGATACGATGATGGACGGTGACATAACTGACTGTTCCCAATCAAGGTAATGTAAGTAATGACAGCTGACGTGGTTCCTGGAACGTGCAGGCGCTGCTGGCTCGCGTGCCTTGCCTACCGCGGGCAGCAGCCCCAGGGCTCGGGGAAGGAGAGGAGACTGGAGCATGGAGGCCTGGCTGGGAGGCAGGGGAGGAAGAGACCCAAGAAACAGAGGCTGTCTCCAAACCAGCTGCAAATAACTCATTACGTCAGCCTGCCAGCCAAGCGGGAGCCAAGGAGAGGTGGGTCGCACCTACCTCGTGCAGCAAACTCCTCCTGGGCTGTGCACCACGCCTGCCCCAGGGCCGGACACCACTCCATCTCTCTCTAGCGTCACCTGGGACTGTAGTACCCCGGGTCCCTAGGAGGTGGTTTGTAGGGGTCTTGCCTGGCCCCTCAAGGATTGGCAAGACTGGCCCTGCCCCTGCTCCCCCTCTACCATCAGTGCTTCTCTGGAAATGGGAACGTTAAGTCAGTATCCTAAAGCTCACCTCCCCGTGCAGCTGGCACGCGGGCGGCACCACGTCAGCTGAACCCAAGGCAAGGGGGTGTAGCAGCCCCGGGCTGCACACATGGGTATGCGGAGACTCGTGGAGGGAGAATACTGTGCGGGCTCATGGCTGCAGTCCTCTTCCAGAGCCTCGAAATTAGTAGGCAAATTTAACATGCAGAGAAGCGACCGATTAATAACCCAGCATTGACTTAAGAAGACCTTGAATAATACATAGTGCTTGTACACGGAAGGGGAAAAAGTCAAGTCCTTCTGCTTGTCAAGTGTATCTGCCTCCCAAGCACCGACGCTCGAGGAGAAACCTTCCTGCCAGCCAGCCACAGCTTTAAGCAGCTCTTCAGAAATGCCTTTTGCTAAGATGAATGGCAAAACTTTGCGCCAAGTCCAAATGGCATTTGGACAGGTCCAAGTATGGTGGTGGTTTAAATGTAATTAGCACTGCCTGTTAATAAAATCCCTCTACACCTGCCAAGCGGAAGATGACGCCGAGCATTTGGAGCCCGCAATGATGAGCCTCGCAGATGCCCTGTGGTGGCTGTGCTGAGAGGTGAGAGGATCCCTCAATCTCTCCTCCGTCCTGTCTGCACTGCAACCCTCCCAGCAGCGTGGCCACGTCAAGGAAAAGCCAGATCCAAAGAGATAAAAGATTGGCGGAAGTTCGGCGGCAGGCGCTGGGCTGCAGCGCAGGACGACGGCAGCAGATGAAGCTGTGAACAGACTGTTCCCTTCCACAGCTCAATTTTGTCTGCTGCTCTTTAATGCTGGTTTTGGTGTGCGAAACGGAGCAGCGGTATCGGCGTCCCTGGGTGCTGCTCTCTACTTTCCTAAATAATGATGGCTGGAGAAAAATTTGCTTCCTTTTGGGAATATTCCAACCCAGAACTAGCAGAAAAATGGTGTTTACCTTGACAACAGCCACTACTTTTGTGTAAGGGCGACGTACACAATGGCCATTGTGAGAAGGGTGGAGTGCTGCAGAGCACCAGGGATTTGTCTGTCGCTGGGGAAATATTATGACCCTCGAATGCTTTAATTTTTGAGGTGGGGAGAAAAACTGAACAGCACCTCAGGCAGAGGCTCCTGGTCTTTCTGACTCTTGCAGCTGAGTCACCCTCCTGTGCAGCCAGCCCACGAGGACGCTGTAAGGATTTAATGCCTGCAAAACCCTTTGAAAGTGAACAGCCTCTCAAACAAGACACAGTTGTGGCTGAAAACCAGGAGCAGGAAAGAAGAGACCCAATTTCTGTTCCAGTCTCTGATACGGATTCATAGGAAAGCCTTCCAACCTCCCTGCGCCTCCGTATCCCCCCAGTATCTACGGAGCGTTATGAGCCTAAATTCATTCATGTCTTTGAAGAGCTTTAGCATCTACTGCCTGAAGACCAAAGGACCACTGCCACGCAAAACGTGAGCTGAGTATGACACAGGGTCAGAAGGCATTTTAAAAAGCAGCCACCCAGTGCCAAACACAAGGGAAAAAATTTGAGCAGGAAACAAGATTTGTCTTCTTCAGATGTAAATGAGTGCCCGCTAGCAGCAGAGCTCCGAAGACATACATTTCAGCACAGGAAAGTGTTTCTACAAAGGGAACCCAGAAAAAAATTGCAACAAACAGGCTCAATTCTCAGAGTCTGATTTCCAGAGCAATAAGCTCGGAAACGGAGCCCAAAGAAAAGATCCGTATTAGCAACCAAATCCAATCATTCCCGTAATAAAGAGGAGACATCGGGACTGGTGCAGAACTGTTTCCAGAGAGAAGTTTGTCTCCCCATCCCTTTCTCACCCTGCAGTGGTTCAATAGAAGAATACTTAAGAAGTTGCAAGTTTGGTCATAATGTGTAAAAAGCCCCTGAAATGCGACATCATTTACTCTTCTGTGGTATTGCTCAGCAGAGCTAATAAATCTTGCATGAGCAGAGCTGATTCTAATTTTCTAATATGAAAAGGCATTTGGATTGAGAGAGAGGGGAAGATAAAAGTGATTGAATCTCCAATAGCCCAGCGTCAGTGACAAGAAACATCCTGCTACGACCCCAAGGAAGAATGGCTCCCCCTCCTCCCCGAGCCGCGGGCACACTCACCCGCTCGCACATCCAATTCTCCCTGCTTTCTGCTCACCACGTCTCAGTCTCCCCTATTGACAGGACGTGGTTTTAAACACAGTTACACAAGTTATCATTTCTGCCTTTTGATCAATCTGAATTTTCAGGACAATTACCCTCTTAATCAATGATTGCTATCAGCAGCCCCTTGGATTCTTCACCAAGGCAATCGTGCCGCCGGGGCGGACGGCGCGTGCATATGCAATGAAGCTGCGGGGAGGCACAAGTCCATCTTCCCCTGACGTAGTCGTCGGCTGAAAGGGTGGAGAGCTGTGAAGGCCACTTCAAGGAACACCTGACGTAAAAAATAAGTGGAGGGAATTAAAAGGGACGTTGCGCGAAGTATCTGCGGCACAGCTGGGCTGGGGGACCAGGGACCTGCTGAAAATATCATCGAGTTGAGAAATAAGCCAACTGAACCAACAAATGCACCGAAACCATAGATTTAAGAGCTATCTATACCCAGCACTAACCCCTCCTAACGATGCTAATAAAGTCCATTTCCAATTAGAGACAAACTATTAGAAGAAGGAAAGGCAGAGAGGCAGCTTTTAACAACCTCTAAAGATGCAGGGTTTGGATTTGGGGTTTTCTGTGTTGTTTGGGGTGGGGTTTTTTTTCCCCATCAGAAATTCTTTAATGTCGCCAAACTGCCCCTAGCACTTCCAGACACAAAGCAAGCCTCCCGCCCCTTCTCCCTGGAAGAAGTATGTGTTTTGGTAATTGATGTTTGCACAGAACCTCTGCTCTTGGAGGACGTGGCTCCTCTGAGGCATCTCTCACCACCACGGAAACAAGGCCCCAGATATTCAGGTGCCACAAGAAACCCCAAAGCGGCCAAAGCCCAATTGTAGGGGCCGTGGGGAGGCTGGGGAACGAGGTTTAGCATTGTTGCGTTTGCAGGAGCACCACCCGTCCCTCAGCTTGGGTTTCTGGCCCTCCAGATGGGGCGGGGTGAAGGAGCACGTGGCTTCCACTTGCACATCGCTCTGCACTGCTCCCTCAACTACCTTACAGGCCTCCCCTGGGCACGGGACTCCTCGACCCGTCATCCCGTCCAAAAAAGAGCTTGGTCAGACCCAAACACTGCCGTGTCTTTCTGAACAGCTCTGGCAGGTAGAGAGGCTGCATCTTCTCCCAGGCTTGGAAAGCACCCCACAGCTCTTGGGCACTGCTTCAGCAGGAGGGAGATATGGGACCTGCACGGCAGCAGCAAACGCTGCCAGGAAGCAGCCGAGCTCCTGCGGGGGAAGGCGGTGCGGTGGCAGCGCGGTGGCTTCACCACCCCGACCACCAGATCAGGCTGGCAGCAAGCAGCAGAGGCAGCGCCAGGTGAGGCTGGGGGGCCAGCTGCCTCCGCAGGCTGCTGGCTGGAGGAGCTCTCCGAAAGGCACGGTATTTCACTAGCTGTTTTACATGGAGAATTGCCGATCAAAGATATCCCCACTGTGTACTCCAGAGCAATAAAAATAAAAAAAACCCACAAGAAGAATTCTTTAGGCGGGTAATGGGCATTTTATTCCTTTTTATGACACTAAACATAGGCAGCTGGCATAATTACACCACAATAAAGGCATAATGTGCACCTAGCAGAACAAACTCATACTTTTGATAATTAGGCAGAGCAAACACAGTCTGGGATTCAGCCACACGGCTTCACTGTCTCCTGGATCTGCTGGAGCCCCCTTTCCTGCAGCATGTCAGCCACATTTCCAGAGCTGGATTTAGTGGGGCCCCACGGGAAGGCTGAGCAAGCGGAACATCACCAGAGCTCTCCTGCACCAAGAGGAATGGCCACGCAGCTCCCTGCTTAGAGGAGACCGAGGGTGGAGTGAAAGGCGGGAGGTGTGGGATGGGACCACGTGCAGCTCCTCGGAGGCAGCTGGAGATGGTGCACTGCAGAGGGCTGACGAAGGACGTCAGTCACCTCCCGATCAGCACCGGGGGTGGATCTGGGAGCTGCGAGGGCCATACGTGAACTCTGCACCTTGAGGTTAAAGACTGGTCCCCCAGACAAGGCTGAGGCAGAACCAACCCCCTGTTGCCAAATCATACATGGCCCAGTGGCAACAGGAGACCCAAACCACAGGCGGGGTGCAGAGCTCTTGGGGGTTGGGCAGCTCTGCTGAGGCCAGCTCCAGGAACTGGAAGGGCTGAGCAGAGGTAAAGGGTCCTTCTTCACAGCTAGGACCCTGGCCAAATGCAGTTGGTGGGACAATGTCCAGAAGGAAATTGGCTCCTTTGCCAAAAGGCAAGGACAGAAGGGAACGTCCCAAGGAGGGTGAAAGACCCTCACCTACAGCAAAGGACCATCCTGGAGCTGTTGGAGGCTAGCACTTAGCTCTTTGAAGGCTTTGTGCTCCCATTAATCTTGGTGGCCTTGCTAACCTGCAGACCTGCCTCCTCCACAACACACCGTCAGGCAGAAGCACGCTCCTCTGGCAGCTGCAGGCATCCACGCAGGACAGCTCCTCCCTGAGCCAGGAGCGCGGCCATGGCGGAGATCCTAAATGATCTCTAAAATATTAATAGCATCAATCAGAGCCAGGCTGACAGAGGTTACAACACGGAGAGCAGGCTTTCCTGAAGCTGGCACGAGATCATACACTAAATATCCAGAGTTTGTTTAAAAATGCATTTGCAGGATGCCTGCAGGAGCAGCACTGGCAGAACGGGCTGCTGAGGTTTCATCTCCACGCCACTGAAACCCAACTGGGGATGCCAACCACTGCACGTGGGGGAGAGAGCAGCTCAGCTACACTCCTTCCTACATGGCTTGATGGAAGTTGGTGGCTTTAAGGTATACTGAGTGCAGTGCAGAAATGCTCAAGTGTCTTGGCTCAAAGGAAGGTGAGGGAGGTGGAGGTGAGCTGTCAGCCATGTGAGACCTGCATATTCATCTGTGCACGGGACGCCCAAGAAAACGTCAAACATCATTATGAGCTTTTTCAACACGAGGAAGATGCACATCGTCAGCAAACACAAGCATCTTGTCTCTACACCTACAGCCATCCAGAAGGGCACTGCTGAGAACTGGACGGGTACTGAGCAAGCTTGGGAAGGCTGCAGTGCAGCAATCCAGACCATTGACTTCAGGATGGCCCTTTGCTCAGGAGCTTCTGCGCCCCAAAGAGCTGGCAGCAACGTTCATGTCAGAGCACCCAAAAAGAAGATGGTCCTGCTCTGCAGGAGACAGTGCTCAGGCAACTGGGAAAACCAGTCACTGAGAGATAGCCCCTGGCTGGGCTCATGCTTCGGAGCAAGCAGAGCTGCCCTCCCCAGCAGGCCACAAAATATAAGGAGAAGTTTACACCTGGACAAGGGCAAAAGAGGGGCTGTTTCCTAAACAAAAGCAGACCGTGCCTACAGGCTCTCCAGCTGGTTCTTAGCAAGCCACTGTGACAGATGCACTCCCCGGGCTGCAAGCAAAGAGCTCAAGCAAGGAAACCTGCAAGTGCAAAGAGCAAAAGCTGGGCTGGAGCCAGACGTGCTGTACCAGCATGGGGGGAGGGTGGCAGGACACGTAAACCCAACTCTGAAGTCAACTTGCTTAGCAGCCTTGGTGTTCTGAGGGATTAAATTAATTAATTTAATGAGTGTGAAGCACCGTAGGTTATTAATATATATATTCCACTACCGTATCTCCCACCTCCCAGTTCGGCATCTCTTGACACTTTACATGGAAGCCCAGGGAAGCAGAAAGGCAGGCACAGCAGCCCTTGGGGCAGCAGGGCAGCGGCTGCACGCCCACACTTTGCCAGCCAAGACAGCAGTAGCAAAGTCCCACCACTTTCAGCAGGATGGGGCATCACACTCAGCACAGGGCACCAGGGACACCTCATACAAGAGAAAAAAAAAAAAAACCAACAAAACAACTCTTCCCGCCTACTGCCAAGTTTATTGCTATTGTAAACCAGCCTGCTGCTGCTGGTGGAGGTGGCAGGCAGTCACCCTCCCTCCTGCAGCCATGCTGGCTTGGTAGGACAATGACTAAACCAGTTCATGTTTTAATCCCCAAGGCTGGCAAACCTGATTAACCCCTCCCCAGAGAACTACAGAGGTCTGTTTTCCTGCTCCCACATGGAGCTCCCACCTTTGAAATGGAGAGAAAAGAGGACACAGCTCCTCTCGCAGGCAGTAGGCAGCCGTGCTGGTACCCATGTACACGCCAGCTGAAGGGCTGGGATGCAGGGATGCTCTGCCCCTTGCCTGACCCAGGGGACTCTGGGAAAGGCCATCTTTCAGGCATTGAGCCTTTGCCTCTCAGCTCCTCCTGGCCTGGAATGCAGCACACGTTGCAGGATTATTGTAAAACATGCCCTGCCTGTAATCCCCTCCCTTCCCTTGCTCTGGTATTGACTGCAGGGAGCTGTGTCAGGCCTGGGGTCAAGCTTGCCTCTCACAATACCAGGGCACACAGCAGACTCCAGCCTCTCCAGCTGACCGCAGTACACAAGAGAGGTGGGAAAACACAGGCTGCCCCACACCTTCACACGCAGATACGCGAGACTGGAGGCCCCCAGCTCCTGCCAGCAGCACCGGTGCCCGGCAGGCACGGCTGCTGTCCGGCGCGCAGAGGGAACGCCAGACCCGTGCCAGGCAGACACCCGCTCGCTGGGAGATCAAGGGCCTAATTCTGACTGTCCTAACGGCTTCCCTGGTTTGCTGCTGGCTGCCATGCCAAGAGCCCGTTACAGAGCAAGTCTGGATGCAAGTGCGTGGCACATCAGCCGTGCTGCAGTCACACTGTACACACTGTTACCTCAGCTACAGCAAGCGCCCAGCTGACAGGTCCCAGTCACGCCGTGACCAGCCCCGAAGCAGCTCCCTGCCTGCCTGGGGACCATCAGGCTCACTTCACCCCACGTAACCTTGACACTGCAGAAAGTTTTCTCATCGAAAGCACAAGTTGCTTAGTTTCCACTGTGAGTTATTCTGCTTGCTTTTGAATGCTCCTTCTAAAACTTTGTCTTTGGCCCCTTCCGCACAGTGCCCCATAAAGAGGCAGGACCAGGAGAGCCAGCGCGGCTCCCTCCTCAACCTGCAAGCAGCAGCTAGGCTCACGGTGTAAAGGTCTGAGCAGTATGTTTAACCTCAGCAGCAGCACACACACAGCCAGATGGGGACCAGGAGGCGCAGGGGACAGATGTTCAAATCCCCCGGCGAGAGCAGCGCAGGCACAGCGAAGCGCGGCCGAGCAATACGGCACTCAGCGGGAAGAGCAGCACGCAAGGGCTGAGCAGCTGCCTCTCCACCCTCCGCCTGCAGCCCACGGCAATGCGCACGTAGAACCACCACAAACACCAAGCTGCCTCCGACCACTTGCGTAGACAAGGATGCCTTCAGTGAAGCAACCATGGCAGGGCACTCAGCAAACCGATGATTAAGATTTCATCTAGAAGGCAAAGCTTTTGCACTGGTTAAAAAAAAAAAAAAAAGGCACTAAAGCAACAAATTCTGCGCTCTGCTTCGGCCAGTCCCTGCAGGCTGCATGGGGCCAAGCAAGATAATTGTGTTCCTCAGTTCCTCTTGAATCTCCACCTTCTTGAGCCCTCCAAGAGCCCTCTGTAAGATGCGTGGCACCAGGAAGCCCTAGTCCTTGGTGGAGCTTGAAAGCATTGCCAAGTAACAAAGGCTGCCTTGGGATTTTCCCAGTATAAACATCCTGATCGGGGCACATGGCATCGGGAGAGGAGTGGAGACAATATGCAGCACTCAAGGCAATCACTCCTCCTTTCCTGCTCAAGTTCTCTGCGTTTCAGTGACGCGTCCCAGGGAAAGCAGGCAGCCTGTACCCAAGTGCAAGGGTGCAGAAGTGTCACAGCAAATGGGGTAGGAAGGATGAAGCGATGACCCACATTGTCTGCTTCAAGCCAGGCCCATCTCCACCCAAACCATCCCCACCATATACTTCTAAACTCTGAAAATCTCAAGAGCATCTTTCATCCCTCCTGTCACCCACAGAGACTGTTTGCTGATCTCCCCACAGCAGGTAAGGACATGACCAAGAGCTGTCCACCACAGCCACCCCGAATAAACTCTTCCTTTTCTCTGAGCACCTTCACCCCTACAGAAACAATTTCTACTTAGTCTTCACTAGGCTGCACATCCCAGATCCTTCAATCTTCCCCTGGAGGTCACATCTTCCAGCTCTCTCATCCTTCTTCTGTTCTCTTCTGGGCTTTCTCCACCCGTGCCAGGTCCTCGCCGAGCGCAGCATGCAAAACTGGATTGCCCCAAAGGCTAAAACTAGGCTCCAAAACACCTTGCCTAGGAAAAGAGGTGAGATTTTAACATGTGTCTAGCGCACTTTAATATGTATTAGTAAGAGAGTGTGCAGGAGAAGCCCTGATGGTAAAGAAGTTAACTGATGTGTGAGGTGCCACGAGATGATCGGATGCTAAAGCACAGGCAGGATAGCTGGAGGAAGGAAGAAAAAGCTTCTCGTTAATAGGACTGACATACTGACACTCCCCCTTTGCACTGGAGGATCTCGAAATGGCTTCCACGGAACAGGACCTTGGCAGAGGTTGCCTTTACCTACCCAAAAAAGTCTACACTTGTAGCAAGAGAGGAACTAGCTTTCTGTGCACAGCCCACACCGCTCTGCTTGGCACGAGTCTGGCAGCGAGAAGGGTGCTCTTTCACACAGCTGTGGATTCCACGGCCAGAAGGAGTTATTAAACTAATCTGCTATTTTGCAAGCCAGGAAACTTAGCTACTTTGTGGTGAACCAAGACTAAGAACTTACATTAACCCTCCGAGAGACCACATCTTTCATGTTTGCTCCCAGAACAGTTTGTACAGACACGTGCTCCACAGAAAACTGCTCTTGTGCCTTTAGGATGCAATGGAACAAAGCCACCAACAAAAGGCAACGGGGAGGGAAACGCACACCACCATCTGATTTAGCCGAAGATGGACACTGCTTTTGTCTGCCCTCCTGGGATGGGCATGTGTGTTACTGCTCAAGTCATCCAAAACCAGTGAAGCCTCCAGACTGCATCTAGAGCCCCTCTCAGCTGTAGCAAGACCAGCTCCTGAGACTGCAAGAAAAGGAAATGACATGCGAGGCTGGGATCATTACTTTGAAACTATAAGCTCGTGCCACTGAGCCAAAACCTGTTATATCGACATGGGTTTGTGTCACCCCAGCAGCAGAGATCATTCTCCATCTCCGCTTGCTCAGCTCCCCTCCTCCCGAGGCAGCTGCCTGCGCGGTATTTCGCAATGCTCCGCGACGTCTAGCTACAGAAAAACACCCAATCTCTTGCCCAGAAGGTCAAAGTTATAGAGCTGAGCTACTGCAGAGTGAAAAGTACCCTGATGACTGCTCCACCATGCTTGGAAGCTGCTGGCAAAGCACAAAGTGCCACTTGCAGAGAAGCAAAGAGCAAAAACCCCAAGTTTCCTTCCCTGATACAGACAGCCCAAAGGGGGGGATGTGTGCGGTGTTGCTTTTTAATGCCTCTAGTATTTAAAAGGCACTGCATTTGCACCTAGCTGTCACATCACGTAAGATGCTCCCAACTCTCTATCTCCAGGCCTCAGCCTGGGCAGAAGCTGGGAGGGAGGGAATTTGTTTTTGCCGGGGAAAGTCCTATTTGGGGGTGAAAGGGGGGAAGAAATAACAAAATGAAGAGGACCGTTGTAAAGCGCTGGAGTGGATTCTGCGGGGCTGCTGCGTGGCCGCGGCCT
>JAAGNO010027283.1:0-20519 GCA_033439905.1 Ceryle rudis
TCTGTACTGCATTCTACTGCAATATGCTAAGAATTGAGTGTCTTATAGGCTTCATACTGAAGGAAAAAACAAACAAAAAAACAAAAAAAACCCCCAAACAAACAAAAAAACAAAAAACAAAAAAAAAAAAGGCAGCATCCTGATAAGGACCTTACCCAATACAAAACGAAAAATTACAACAGTTCATCTCACTCGAGCATACTTCCTTCCCCCAGATTTGCAACTGTCAAAACTGTCAGGAAGCCCCACCAGCTTTCCCAGCTTCATCTGCCCCCAGCCCACCAGCTCTAGAGTCAGGGCCTGCTCTGAGCATCCAGCTTCAGCCACCTGGGCTTTCCAAGCAGGCTGTGATGCACACCCCAGCTCCCAGCAGGCTCATCCTCAGGCTCCATCCTCACTGTATCCCACACCAGGCAGATGATAGCTGCTCTGATGCTCCCATCCTGTTGCAAACATTGCTATGATGCCTTCTCACTACACCCAGCACCTGACTGCACTGAGTCCAGGCTAGAGCTCTGTCGTCTTCTTTAATAACACTAACCTCTGGGCTCAGAAATTTGCTGCTAGTACTGTGATTCTCTTTGCTTGCTACAAAAATAAACTGAGCTCCCTAAGTGCAAAACAGTAGCAGGTGAACTGCATATTTGTCTTATAATGCATAACAGTCACCCAACATTAGCTTGCTGGAAGGGGAACCTAAAATGCAATTAACAAAAGCCTCACATTAATTATCTTCTTAAAAAACTACAGTCCTGTATGCTTTCTAGATGACTTTTTGGTTTTGGTTTTGTTTTTTACTTTAGTGTCCTGAAGAGGTTAAGAGAGAGTTGCCAGGAGACCTTTGTTCAGGGAAATACTGTTACAGGTGCATTGGAAGGAGTTATTGCAGCCTGCACAACAAAATTTGAAGGCTTCTTAAAAAAAAAGTTCAGAGCTCTGACTGTGCCACAGCAAGAGCAGTGCTGACATCCTCTGCCAAGTGTGGAGTCTTCACTACACCAGCAGTGAGCCCTGACACAAAAATTTCAGAGCCCAACCGAGAGTCTGAGGGGAGACAAATCCCCCTTTTCTCTGCACCCAGAGGCTAACAACTGCTCCCAAAGGAGCCCGTTTCCCCACTACTAGCTTTATTTGCCTGCTAGGGGATTGGGCTGGCCCCTGGCAGTGCTGTGAAGTGTTAAAAGTGGGGCAAAAAGGGTGGGTCACTTTCCTTGGTGTAGTGGGAGGGCTGCAGTCCCCTCAGTGCAGTCAAGGGAGATCACCGTAGACCCGCAGGGTGCATTGGCAGGGCTTTTGCTAGCATGAGTGGGGCTGGTTGGGTTCTCAGGGGGGTAACACACCCTCCCACAACCACGGCTCTGACTTCCTCCTTTCTGCCACAACCAGCTATAAGACAGAAATAGGAAGGAAGGATTGGGGTACGTCGCAAAGCTCCCGATGCCTGTCTGCTTTTCTCAGACAAGTCTGAGAAGTTGAGACCATCTTCGTCCCAGCCCAAGCACAGGACAGAGGAGAGGGCTTGATGTAAGGCAAGTACAGCATCTCCATTTTCTTTGATGTGCTCTTCCTTTCTGGGGGGAAGGCAGACAAGCAACAAGGCAGTTTCATAGCTCTGTTGGTTCCAATAAATTTGTCTTATAATTCCTGATGTAACCTCTGGCCACTCAAGTCCTTCAATTTCAGGGAGCTCACTAGCATTGTGTCCCTCCCATGTGTGGCGTGGCACAGCAGTCAGTCTGCACAGCGTTCGCAAAGGCAGCTTGCCTGGTCTGCATTATTTTTGCTTTTAGAGGTAGTATTAAGCCTTAAACTGCAGGTGTTTATTGGGGGGAGGGTGTCAAACCCCACATAACCCCTTCCTCACTGTTCTGTGGGCATGAAAAGTAGCACAGAGTGGGTGCAACTTGCTTCCCCTGAACCCTCATATATGGCGCTGGGGAGAGCAGCACTGGCTTCGTGCCCGCCGGCAGCAGTAAGCAAATGCCAGAGCTGCACCAGCTCCCTGCCCAGGACCCTCCACTTCCCCATGGGTTCCCATACAAGCACCCACTGCTGTCTGCAGGATGTGATGGCTCACAGGGGAAGAGGGAACTGGTGCAGCAATAGGGCGTGAGAGCAGTGGGTATGGCTGCCAGGGGCGCTCAGCTGGCATGCTGGCACATGCTGACCTTCCTTGAGGTCCCTGCACCCCCGTGGGCCTGGGAGAGGGGGTTGAGACCATCAGTTTTCTCCTCCATCTCACTGTGTGCTGTACACATGAAATAATCCACTGACGACCATTGAAAATGCCTGGCGACAACAGGGAAAGCAACAGAAGCTGCAGGCAAGCTAAACCATAAGGAGAGCAAAATCTCTGTGGCTCTTGGACACAGACAAAATGCACCAGCTGTCAGGGAAAATAGCCTGGCTTCTGTTTTTGATGTTTTCTCCAATGCTACAGCCTCCTAGGCAGGTGAAAAGCAAACGTGTGAATGCTCACAGAGGCATTGCACCCTGCGGCCAGAACAGATGCTGGTACACTGCCTCTGCAAGGTGTGGGAAGGTTTAAAATGGTGCATTTTGGTGTCATGGCTGTCACATCCTGCCTTACACCGTGGTTTTGCACTTCGTATGTCCTCGTCCTGGTGCTGTGTCAATCACTTGAGAGTGCAGTGCAGGCTGATTCATTTTCTCAGAGGAAGACATACTCGAGTCACTACAGGGCTGGTAGCAATGGAGAATCCCTCTCTTATTCCCTTGAAGTACAAGCTCTGCCAGCTCCAGGGGATGGGCTGTGACCTCAGGGAGCTTCCTGGGTTGTTGCTAAGGCCTAGGACTCTGTCCTGTATCTCTGCAAACCCAGCAGCCACCACAGTTTCCCTGCTGGCATCAGACAAGGGGTAATGACCACTGGATAAGAGACAAAAGAAATGGCTTCTCTGCTCTTAAAAATCCCATACTATACAGGATGCAACAGCCAGCAGGGCAGACTCTTCCCACTGAAGCAGGGCTCTGACCCAGAGAGACTGAAGACCACAAACTCCTGCCCTCCCATGGCGGGGCGAGCGTCCCACAGACACCCAGCGACCTTGATGCTCAGAGCCAAGGGATGACATGGGCCAATGCCTTGGTGCACATGGGAGAGTGCTTAGCCCACACACCCATCCTCTACAATCACTGGAAGGAGAGATGCATAAAATATATACTATAATCCCATAACTTTCCTGTATTTTTATAGTATATTATAGTATATATATGCACTATTAATATTGATATAATACTCCGTATTTCCTATACTCTATAGTATAGTCTAATGTATAGATATACTATATTTATATAATGTTCCATATTATATCAATTCCAGTAATGAGTGGTGTTCCTTGGGATCGGTACTGGAACCAGTGCTGTTTAACATCTTTGTCGGTGACATGGGCAGTGGGATCGAGTGCACCCTCAGCAAGTTTGTGGACAACACCAAGCTGTGTGGTGTGGTCAACACACTGGATGGAAGGGATGCCATCCACAAGAATGGCCAACAGATTGAGGGAAGTGATTCTGCCCCTCTGCTCCACTCTGGTGACACTCCACCTGGAGTACTGTGTCCAGCTCTGGAGCCCTCAACACAAGAAAGACATGGATCTGTTGGAGCCGGTCCAGAGGAGGGCCACAAAGATGATCCAAGGGCTGGAACACCTCTCCTATGAGGACAGGCTGAGAGAGTTGGGGTTGTTCAGTCTGGGGAAGAGAATGCCCTGGGGAGACATTATTGGGGTCTTCCAGAAAGCTGGAGAGGGACTTTTTACAATGACTTGTAGTGATAGGGAGTGGTGATGGCTTCAAACTGGAAGAGGGTAGATTTATATTAGAAATTAGGAAAGAAGTTCTTCACTCTGAGGGTGGTGAGACATTGGAACAGTTTGCCCAGGGAAGTTGTGGATGGACCCTCTTTGGAAGTGGTCAAGACCAGGTTGGATGGGTCTTTGAGCAAACTGATCTAGTGGGAGGTGTCCCTGTGCCCATGGCAGTGGGGTTGGAACTAGATGAACTTTAAGGTCCCTTCCAACCCAAACCATTCTATGATTCTATAATAGGACATAGGGATATATCTATATTCTTTATACATAAAAATACTTTTCTATTTTTTTCTAATTTATATATAAAAGACATATATAAATACATATACACACACAGCAAGTGTGATACTTTGCACAGAGGTAGTCTTAGCCAGTGGGTAGCCCTGCATATGACTGTTTGCCCTAATGGGAACTACACACATCACACAACCAAGTGATGGAAGAAACGACCACAAGCCAAGTGACATCTACTCTCCCATCATTTCTGTATCCAGTTCTGCTCATTTATCACCTGTGCATGGGCTCTAGGGCTGCCCTAAGTGTGAGGGCAAAGGACCAGTGCTGTGGGTGTGATACCCAGTGTCTCTGCACAGTGTGATGGTGACATGGCACCAGGGATGCTTGGGAGTGTGGAGAAAGCACCCAGGCACAAACACTGACACTAATGGCACCTCACTGTTGCAGATGGACGGTGAAAACACCCCAGGAATCCTCCCAGGATACTGGCCTTGAGAAGGCATCCTCCCATTTTGGAAGAAAACAGATATTTAGCAAAGTACTGAAGGGGAGTTGTGGCTATCAGACTGCAAGATCCATCTCTACTGTTGAGCACTCCTCTTATTCATAGCAACGAGATTGCCACTAGCATCAACACTTCCCCCTCAGCGCTATTGATAAACCCCTCCATTCACTCCTCCATGCTTCTCAGCAGCCTGCTTCATCCTACTGACACCCCTCAGCATGCCCAGCACCCTGGAAGGCTGACAGACACACCACAGCTTTGCTCCCTGCCTGCACACAGGACAGCACCCATGCTTTTCCTTGTGCATCTTACCTGAGACCACCTTTACATTTTCTGCCTCACAGACCCTTCAGGAGCATCGTGCCTTTCCTGAGTCATGCCAAGTATATAACATACAGCAAGCAAGGGGTGCTCCATAGATGGTGCATTGATGGCACACCCTGATGGCTTCTGCAAAGGGCTCTTGCTGAAGCAGAGCCATGGTCCCAAGCTGCCCAAGGCATGTGTCTTGACAATGCAGTCCTGGCCAGGGAGCAAAGCCTGGTGGCAATGTGCCCTACCCCCAGTTAGGGCACTTGGTCTTGGCACCTTGCTCCCAGTTCCGGGATGGAGGTGGTTATAAAGCTCTACAGTTCCGCTCCTTCTCACCAGGGCAGGAGAATGGAGTATATGCATCCCTCTGCTTACCTTAATTTATGAAAAAGAGGAAAAAAAATCAGCATCCCAAGGAGAACATACCCAGAAGAGCACCCTGGATTGGCAGTGGCAGTGCAAGTCTGTGACTGAGCCAAAGGGATTGTCAAGGGCATTGGAGAAAATGCTGCTGAGGCCCCTGTCAAGGCCCTGCTAATGCAGAGTCAGACTGAAAAACTGTTTTCTCTTCCCCTGAACATTGTAAAGAGGCAGACAAAAGCAGAAGCCCCATTTGCTCTCTTTGAAAGTCACCCTATGTCTCATACGCTCATCCACCCACACACTGGTGAATAATTTCCCTCCACAGCAGAAGTGGTGAATTTTCTTTTGCTTCTCTCCCCTAGTAACAGGGTGCATTTTACATTTGTGCAACAAGGGAAAGAAATTACTTTTGGGTTTAGGCAACAAAATCCAGCCCACAAAATAGACCTAACATTATAAAATACAACACCAGCCAGAGCTGGGTTTGTGTGGAGGTTTCTGCTTTCTTTCTGGGGTTTGGGAGCTTTTTTAAACCCAGTTTTAAATGGAAATTTGCTCTATTTTGTGAGATAAGCCTGTAAGCAGGAACCTCTAACCCCTTCACCACCCCATGCCTTGGCATGGCAGCAGGAATTAAACACTTGGAAACATTGGGCAGGTGGGATGGCAGGAGCTCATCCAGACAATGGGTTTGGTACCCACAGCCTGTGTGGAAACTTCTAGCTTGTAGAAGATCTGGCGCCTAGTTAGCTCGGGATATTGGTCAGATGAGTACTACAGGAAATGAGGGTGGGAGCATCTCTTCCCTCCTGCCAGCAGTGGCAGCTGTTGGTGGGCAAGAGTCTCTTTCTTGGAGGGTGTTGCAGAAATATGAGCTGATACTATTTTCAGCATGCCCACGGCACTACTAATTAACTAGATGTGCAGCAAAGCAGATGCAAGCAGCAATCAGTAACAAATGAAGAGTGTGACTACAGCTAAGAGTACAGAAAATGTGACCATGTGATCATGAAGGAGCCAGCTGTCTTCAGAGTGTGATGTTGCTCTTGAAGAACCTCTCAGGTTGAGCTGGCATAGGTCACTAGGTGCATCCTGGGCACAGGGTACCACAGTCCAAATGGGTAATCAAAATCATTTCCCAGCAAGGTGCACCCAAGAGTGTCCAACAGGGGTCTGGTGTCTACCCTGCCCTGATAAGAACTTTTTCTTTAAAACATTTTTCTTCTTTTTTTCCTTTCTTTTACTTTAAGAGTCTTTACCTGTTGTCTGCAAGCTAAAACAGTGCTGGCAGAACTTGGGGTTGATAGAAATGTATTGGGCCAGCTAAGCCTAGCAAGTGTGTATCATGCCAAGTGAGACATTGCAACTGTGATAAATGATGCCTTAAAACCTTACAAAGGTGGACTGTGAAGGTGGACTGTGGTATTTGCAGAGGATATCCTTGTGAAGAAGAGCTCTGTCTACTCACTGCAGGATGGCCTTGGGCCAGCCATGGCATAGTGAGCTACTGGGCCATGTCACTATGTGGGTTTGACCAGGTGACTACAGGGGCACCTCTTTTTGCCTATGCAGCCATGTGATGGCAAGGCTGATGGAATTCTGCCAGGGGGTCTGTCTCCAGGGCAGAGTGGGTTTACCAAAGCTGCAAACATTTACATCTAGATTGCCCCTGCCATAAACTCTGAAATGGCAACCATTGACCTACCTAGACCTTCTTCCTGCCCTTGTCTGGCTGACAAGCTAAGAAGGAACACCCTGATTTGAGCATTCCCACATACTAACCTGACCTCAGTGCCTTGGAAGGTTTCCCTTGTGTTTTTGTTTCCATTTCACTTTGAGCTGTTAATTTGGCAGGTTCGCAGGAGGGGGTAATGGCACTTTGCGAAGTTGTCAGGAGCTAGGGAGTGGTTGTTTTCTTGCTCAGGGCATCATGAGAGCCGTTTCAAAACCAATGACCTGTTTTTTGGATGCTGTGTCTAATATTGCTAAAAAGGGCAATGTTTGTTGTTCCTTCATGCTTATTCCTTTTTCCTCTTTTAATGAATTCCTCATTTCTCACTTCCCCATGTGTGTCCACATTTCAAGACTGCTACTCTGTTGGCCTTTGCTCCAGGGCTGCAGAAATGACAGCACTAATGAACACAATCTCATTTGCACCACGGGAAGAGCACTGAAAAATTACTCCCTGAGAGCAATTCAGCCAACTTTATGAATAGCATAAATTTCTGGATCAGGAGATACGCTTTGGAGCAAGAAATGAGTAGTATAAGTAGCTATAACAAGCACTGTGCAAATGTACTTGTGAAGAACAGGGTCTCTATCATGCTATGAAACACCAGTGTAGCTGAGGATAGCAAGTGTTTATGAGTTTGGATGATGTGCTGTGAGTCCTTCCTTGCATGCCAGTAAGAAATGTGCAGCCACCTTCCCATCCTCAGGGTCAGAGGCCCCACAGGTGGCATCATGTCCTGACCCCCTCCCAGTGCAGGTCTGCCTCCAACATGCCATCCTTCTTCCTCACCCTGCACATTGTGCAGGAGCCAGCCTGGTAGTTGCCACACCATCCAGCTGGACCTCACCACACAGTGTGAGCCAGCTTCCCTCAGAGATGGGACTGTGGCTCTCCTAGGATGTTGATCACTTGTGCTGTGATGTTGGAAACCCTTGCTTGTTAGAAATCCTCAGCAGGAAAATGTATATTAATTCACTACATGAAATATTTCATTTCCCTGGTGAATCAGTTAACTGTGAATCAAGTAGTAATAGACTCTTTTTTCTATGTTTTTAGGATGCCGTGCTAGTTAACTGATAGAAGTGGTCCTTTTTTCAAATTGTTATTCCCATTTCCATGCAAATATAGCTCAACACTGAAGCTGAAAAAACTCACATCTAGTAAAAACTGAATGCAATGCTTGAGATTTTCCAATGTAACATAAATCTTAATATTTAGGTCAAAGAGGCCAGATAAGCTACATCAAGCTTTGCAGCAGTTTAGCAGTATGCATAGCAGTGCAGTGCAAGTTCCTGCTCTGCTGACTTTAACATTTAGTTCAAAACCTGTGTTTATTGGAAACCAACTCATTTTTGTAAGAGCATGCAAGCACCCGTCCTTAGTCAGCCCATACCTGGGGCCACAGGAATGTTTTTTATCTTGCAGAAAATGTCACGTGACTGCTGCCTCTGGCTTCTGGTGGTGACCTGGGGGCTGCTGCTGGTGACGACAGGTGAGCCCAACCTGACCTTCCTTGCTGCCTTCCTCCCAGCACCTTACGCGGGCAGTGAAATAAGGGGGAAACCCAAATGCTGCCCAACAGTGGTGGGAACATGGCATTGAGAGGTGTGCAAGGGCCAGATCCTGCATTTCCTGTGTTCTTTACCCAGCCCAGCTGAGGGCCACCAAGGCAAGTGAGGACCTTGCCAGGGCCATCCAGCATGGATTTTATAGGCAGGGAAGGATCAAGGAAGCATAGATGCCCAGTGCTGGGTGTCAGAGCACCCCATGGCTGACACTGCTGCAGACCAGTCTCCCCCAAGTGCATCCCATGCCAACTCCTTCTTCTCTCCATTTCAGCCTTTGACATGGAGTGCCCCAAGATCAAGGTGGGGACGTGCAAGGACTGCATCCAGTCTGGTCCTGGCTGTGCCTGGTGCAAGAAGCCGGTAGGTCCATATAGCCTCTCATGCTGTCAGCCCCCTACAGTCAGCTAAGAGGCAATGGGATGGTCACCCTGCCCACTCAGCTCTGCCTGTGGTGGAGTGGGGAGACTGTGTTAGGAAAACATTTCATGTTCTATGTGATGGATGTGGCCAGGAGGGTTCTGCCAAAAAGAAGCCTTCAACCTTCCTTTCTCTGTCAATACACTGGAGACCTGGTTTGGGAGCTGGGTCATCTCGTAATGAGGCTGTTCACTACTTGCTTCTCTAATTTTTTCCTGCTGATGTTGCAACACACAGAGTTTCACCAAAGCCGGTGAGCCAGACTCCATCCGCTGTGACACTATTGAGCAACTGGTGCATAGGGGATGCCCTCACAACGATATTGAGTTTCCAGTCAACAACATTACAAGAACACAGGACAGTCCCTTAAGCAATGACGTACAGCTGAGTCCACAGGAGGTGCATCTGAAACTGAGGATAGGTACAGTCTGTCCAGCATTTCCAATGACCTTCTGCTCACACCCAGGCTCTGCTGGGACACAGTGGCACACTGCAGCCTGCATTTAAATCATAGAATTATAGAATGCTTTCAGTTGGAAGGGACCCTTAAAGTTCATCCAGTTCAAGCCCCCTGCGCTGAGCAGAGACATCTTCCATTAGATCCATTTGCTCAGAGCCCAGTCCAATCTGACCTTGAATGTTTGCAGGGATGGGGCACCTACAACCTCTTTGGGCATTCTGTGCCAGTGTTTCACTACCCTCATCATAAAAAATTTCTTCCTTTTCTCCCAAAAGATAGGAGGATTCCAGTGGAGGGTGGACGCTGGGGCAAGATTTGAGCCACAGAACAGCAGTTGATTGCATCATCCCTGTCCTGCAGGCCAGCCTGCTGTATTCGAGGTGAAGTTTCGCCGCGCTGTGGGGTACCCCATTGATCTGTACTACCTCATGGACCTCTCCTACTCCATGCTGGATGACCTGGAGAAGGTGAAGAAGCTAGGAGGGGAGCTGCTCAGGGCACTGGAAAGCACAACCCCTTCTCGACGCATAGGTGAGCCTGTCTGCAGCACAGGACCCTGGCACAACTGTTTGTTGCTAGGAAGAGGCATAGGACTGGAGTGGAACGCCGGCAGCAGGCAGCATGACCTGTCCCCTGCCAGGCTGGAGAGTGTGCAAGGAACATGGACCATGGGGGCCAGCAGATTGTCCATGCCCTGTGCTGCAGGGATGCCTGCTGGTCCCTGCCACCCCTGCTCCTGACACTGCAGTCTTGGATGCCCTAGGGTTTGGCTCCTTCGTGGACAAGACAGTGCTGCCCTTTGTGAACACGCACCCTGAGAAGCTGCAGAACCCCTGCCCCAACAAGGACAAGCAATGCCAGCCTCCCTTTGCCTTCAAGCACATCCTCTCACTGACCGACAATGCCAAGAAGTTCGAGAGTGAAGTGGGGAAGCAGTTCATCTCGGGGAACCTGGATGCCCCAGAGGGGGGACTGGATGCCATGATGCAGGCAGCAGTGTGCGGGGTGAGTCACTGCATCTGCCCCATCCATACTCACAGACTGTCCCTTGGGAGGTTGCTCTGCCCCTCTCCATGTGGACTGTGGAAGCCCACTATGTGTAAGTCCTCATTCAACAGTGGGCAGGTACTGGGGAGGTACAAGAGAACATCTTACCCCAGGGCCTCCAGACCCTGGCCTCCTGTAACCCACTTCCCCATGCCCCCTTCTCCACACTGTGGCTGACATGAGGCTTTGGCAAGGGCCATACCATGCCCACTGGCACTGTCCTCCCAGCTCCACTCAGGGACAGGTCTCTGTGCCACTTTCAGGACTTGATTGGCTGGCGCAACGTGACCCGCTTGCTGGTATATGCTACTGATGATGGCTTCCACTTTGCTGGTGATGGCAAGCTTGGGGCCATCCTGACTCCCAATGATGGCCAGTGCCACTTGGAGGACAACATGTACAAAAAGAGCAACGAGTTTGTGAGTACCCAGGGGTTGCTCAGCAGCTCTGCACCCTCAGCATCACTCCCTCAGACAGAAAAAAAAAAGGTCACATAAAAAGCCTGTTGCTTAGACCACCATAATTTGGGCTGTGAAACCCAAACTGTCCACCCTTCTGCTGCGGGGCAAGATTATGCTGAACGTGGTGTCCCTCTTCCCATCTAGGACTATCCATCTGTTGGCCAGCTGGTCCAGAAACTTGCCGAAAACAACATTCAGCCTATTTTTGCTGTCACCAATAAGGTGGTGGATGTTTACAAGGTAAGGAGACTTCAGATGGTCCAGGTGTCTCCCATCCTTCCTCAGGAGGACAGAAACAGCTGTGCAAGTCCTCCTGCTGCTGCCCCCTTCTCCATGGTCACACAGGGTGAACCACTCACCTCTTCACTCTCTATTGGTAGAAACTCAGTGAGATGATCCCAAAGTCAGCAGTGGGAGAGCTGAATGAGGACTCCAGCAACATCATTGAACTCATCCAGGTGGCCTACAATGTAAGTGTTGGAGGAGGCTGTGTTTCACCTGTCTGGCAGGACTCAGAGCAGTGAAAGGTTTCTATCATGTGTTCTTACTGTCAGCAGCTGGGACCAGGGCTTTGAGTACAGGACATGCTGAGTTCCTCTGCCCACAGCAAACAAGAGGTTCCCACCTCTCCAATGCTATCATCTGACTTTCTAGAACCAACACAGGAAGCTGAGACCCCAGCCTGGGGTGCCCATACACTGGGCTGGAGGGAAGCCCTGACCTGCAACCCCATAGCTCCTTGCTTTAGTCTCCTCTTGGACTGATGGCACTTTCTCCACCATTTCCCCACAGAACCTCTCCTCACGGATCATCCTGGACCACTCTACCCTGCCAGACATCCTGGATGTTAAATATGAATCCACATGCAGGAAGGACAAGGTCATCTTGTATGAAGAGAGAGGGCAGTGTGACAACGTCAAAATCAATGATGAGGTACATTTCCCTGTACCAGGAATGCCCCACAGTTCACAAAGTTCCTGATCTCCATCCTGTTTAAATGCAGGAACCCAGCCTGTCATTCCAGGTTTTCTGTTTACATTAATTTAATTCCAAGAGTGTCCAAAATGCTGGATGTGTGTGCTCAGCCTGGGGCTGATACCACCCTCCAATTGCTAACACTACCCAATGACCTCTGGCCCTTCCCTTTCTCACTGTGGACTTTCTAGGTCATCTTCAAAGTGAAGATCACAGCCAAGGAGTGCATCAAAAGCCAGTCCTTCACTATACGGCCGCTGGGCTTCACAGACACTCTCACTGTCCATGTGGACAGCAACTGCAACTGCAACTGTGACGAGCAGCCAGATCCAACCTCCTGCAGTGGGAGAGGCAGCATTGTATGTGGGATCTGCAGGTATGTGCTGTTCCTAAAAACACTATTTCAAACTGTGCCAAAGCTGAGGAGCTGCTGGGAGAGGACCATTGGGCCAAGCCATGGGCTTGGCTTTGCAACTTTGTACCCATTTTCTTATTCAGAGAGATGGGTTATGTTCATGGAGGCAAGGGACACGATGAGCCCTCTCTTTTGTTGCTGGAGCCTCTGCTGATTTCCTAAGGGCATCCATCCATCCATCCATCCATCAATCCATCCTCTGACCTATCTACCTATCCATCCATCCACCAACCCACCCACTGAGCAGAGACAGATTTCTGTAGATATCTCTCAAAAATCCCACTTCTGGGCTTCAGTTCACACAGGTCTTTCAGTGCAATTACTGCCTCAATGGCCTCTTGGAGAGGAAAAGACTGAGTTTCCTCAGGAGATACTCAGATTTCATTGGCAAGGGTTTGCAAATTATAAATATAACAATAATTTCTGGACTACTGTTTGGTGTTGTAAATATGACTGGGGGAACATCAGCATTACTGAGGTTTCCTCCCAATCAGCTGTCCTGCTTCAGCACGTAGTTAGAACCAACATGCCATGGGTGGTTTTTGGCAAGGATATCCCAGATTTGCTCCACTAGGGCTGAAGTCTGAGCCCTGCACAAGCCTCATAGCATTTCTTGTGGCTGCTTACCCATGCATACTCCTCTCCTTTGACTGCAGCTGCAATTCAGGCTACACAGGGAAGAACTGTGAGTGTGAAACCAAAGGCAAGAGCAGCAAGGATCTGGAGGGTAGCTGCCGGAAGGACAACAGCTCAGTCATCTGCTCAGGGCTGGGGGACTGTGTGTGTGGGCAGTGTATCTGCCACACCAGCGATGTGCCCGGCAAGCAGATCTACGGCACCTTCTGCGAGTGTGACAACATGAACTGCGAGTTTCATAATGGCTTCCCCTGTGGTGGCAAAGGTGATGCATCTGTGTGATGGGTTCTCCACTGGGGCACTGTTTAGAGAGATTAAATCCCCACGGAGATGCTGCCTGTCCCTGCCAAAACCCAAGTGGGTGGGTTTGAGGGTCTTGGGTCCTACCACATCATCCTGCAGGATCTCCTGGACCATTCCATGGAGAGTGAAGGGTGGGTGATGCTCTCCAACCATGGGCAGAGAGAGGGTGACCTGGCTCTCTGTAGGATCTTGGTCTGAAAGATCATCCCCCACAGACCGCGGGAGATGTGACTGCGGGGAGTGCAAGTGCACATCTGAGTACCAGGGCAGCGCCTGCCAGTGCAGGAAGTCAACAGACGGCTGCTTGAACTCCCGTGGTAATGAGTGCAGCCACCGTGGGACCTGCCACTGCAACCGCTGCCAGTGCCAGGAAGGATATCAGCCCCCCTTCTGCCAGGAGTGCCCTGGATGCCCCTCACCTTGTGGTAGATACATGTGAGTGACGTGTGTGGAGATGGCATGGGGGGTGGTAGGGATCTCCCTCACCTCCTGGGCAGATGCAGGCAAGCCCTGCCTGTAATTGGGTAGAGCCAAGTCACAGCCAAAGCCAGGTAAGAGGGCCTCTGCCCCTGCAGATATGAGCTGTGGCTGCCTATTTTGCAGCTCCTGTGTGGAGTGCAGGGCATTCCTGAGTGGCCCCTTTGAGAAGAACTGCTCACAGGCCTGTCCCAATATACGGGTGACCAACAAGTCAATGGAGGGGAGTAGGCAGTGCAGGGAGAAGGACTCCCACAACTGCTGGATCTCCTTCCACATGGTCCAGGAAGATGGTGAGGAGATATACACTGTCACCGTTGATCCTAACAAAGGTATTGGAGCCCTGTTCCTCCTGCCTCTCTGCAGGCAGACTGTCAGTTGTGCCATGGTAGACTTGCCAGGGGCTAAAGCTGGCTGCTGTCTATCTGCCCCACAGAGTGCCCGGAGCCTCCCAACATTGCAGTGATCGTGGGTGGCACTGTTGCTGGTGTGGCCCTCATTGGCTTGTTGCTCTTGCTGATCTGGCGGCTCTTGATGGAGCTGTTTGACCGTCGGGAATATCGCCGGTTTGAGAAGGAGAAGTCCAAGGCCAAGTGGAACGACGTAAGAGAGCTTGTTTGTGGCGCGGGGGTGTGCTGGGATGTTCACAAACTTGTGGTGGGGACATCCTCTCCAGGGGCAGCCATGACAGACCTGAGCCCTGCCCACTCTCTGGTTTCACAGTGCAGCTGGATTTTGCAGGGGGCTAAAGCAGCCTATGGGCTCTTTTACCAATGCTGTCATCACCCATAACATTGGGAGGGGTGGAATGGGTAATGCTTTGCTGAAAATTCAATACAGGACAGCAGCATGGGCCTCTCACCTCTCTCCCTCCAGGCTGATAACCCCCTCTTCAAGAGTGCCACCACCACAGTTGTGAACCCCAGGTTCAATGGACAATGAAGTGGAGCAATACCTGCCAGCACTAGGACCCTTTAAATAAAGAAATGCCAAGCTAAGGACATCTCAAACTAAGGCTCCCACCTCCTCTTCTTTTCCTGTTGATTTTTTCCTTTCTTCCAAGAGGCCACCAGCACATCAGGCGCTGGCTGAGGGGCTGCACTATGCCTGTTTCACAACACAACACCCAATAGTTGGATTAGTGGAGCTGGCAGAGGAGACTGAAAAACAGGTCTCAGTAGTGGCCACACACAGTGGATCCTGTGCTGGTTACCGACTCTCTCAGCTGTTACTGCTAACTTTGCCTTGTAGCAGGAGTCTCAGACACCAACCCAAAAATCCATCTGAGTGCACAGAGTTCTTCTGGCTTTGCTTCAAAGCTGGGATTTCAAAACTGCCATTTCCCTTCTGCTCTAGCAGGACCTACTCCCAGGCTGCTCCATGCCTTCCCCTGCTGCACTAGTCTCCACCATTATGTTTGCACCAGTTCCTAAACTCACTGCA
This sequence comes from Ceryle rudis, assembly GCA_033439905.1. NCBI lineage: Eukaryota > Metazoa > Chordata > Aves > Coraciiformes > Cerylidae > Ceryle > Ceryle rudis. The sequence continues at coordinate 15,185 of JAAGNO010027283.1, forward strand.
GAATTGGATGTGGAAGGTCCTCCAGGCTGTTGATTTGTTCTGGCAGTTGCAATAAAGTGATGTTCCCTAAGGGCTAGTGAGCACCTCTAACCAGAGATAAGAGCAGACAGCAGCATGCACCGAATCTTTTTTTTTAAATCAACAGCTGCTTCCCAGTGTCACTCCCCTCTCAGACCTATGGCAAGGTTCTGCTTGGGCTCCAGTAAGCTTGGCTTGCCTCTGCCAGGGTTTGAGCCCTCTGCATGAGAAGGAGACAAAGGAGCAACTGTTTCAACTATGAGATATCAGCATCAAGCACGTGAAATATTGCCTGCAGTTCAGAGCTTAGTCACAGGTTCTTTCACCATCCCTGGGGCTATAACTCTTCCCTACTCTGCAAGAGCATCAGAGGGCCAAGCATGCAAAAGACTCAGCAGTACTGGAAGCATCTCCCGCTCAACACTTTTCCAAACAATGCCCAGAAGATAATTGCTTTTTTTGTTGTGAGGTCATTCCTGTGAAATAGCCATACAATTCCATATTTGCTTTAAGTGTGGGAATAGCTGTATTATGTCACATCTTCATTTGCTCTCTGAAGACATTTAATGTTAATAAAAATTAATATATAAAGTAGTTACATCTCTCCTGCTAAGAACCAGGTGCAAGGACAGCAGCTGAAGTGTTCATCAGAGAAACTACAGCAAAGTCCTGTCATTGCTGCCAGCATGTCCCATAGATAGAGGGCCCAGGAAAGATGGAAATATGCTGGCCACAGGAACAAACTGTCTGTTATGCTAATATGACATCTACATGCTGAAAGGTGCTCCCCTACCAGCCAAAAATGACTCACTAATGGTGCAAACCAGTTTGTGTCCCTGCCCATCTGCTGGCAGCTATAACATAAACCACCTTAAACAAGAGTGGCTGTACCGCATCGGATCAGGGATTAATTTGTGCCATTTTTCTGGTCTTCAACAGTGACTGTGAGTCTGGTGAAAGGTAAGAGAAGGAAAGTGTGTCTGACACTTCCTGCAGTAAGTACTATTGCAGCCTGCAGATATTTTTGGCTCAAGGACTCCCAACTCAGTGTAGGTCCCATGTGCCTTGTGCCTGGCTGCACAAACACCAGAGACACCCATAAGGGCTCTGAGTCATGGATGTAATGCCCATTGCCAGGGACCCAGGTAGAAGCTATTGTAGACGAGATGAAGAGACTATCTGCATGGTCACTAGCTGCAGGTCTCCCTGCTGGTGTAGTGTGTGCCATAAAAGTACAACCACATACATGCTTCAGAGGACAATTAAAGAAAATCGATGAGGGATCCAGACTTTCTCAAAAAGAAATATGACCAGTAATTGCTTTCGACAGAAGTATATGCTAGGGCACATTCAAAAACCCAGAGTGAAAACAGTGAGATAGGAGAGACCTTCAGGCCCCTGGCCTTGCCTTAGTCCAAAGGCTTGGTGGTCTTTCTCTGTGGAGTCTTGCTTGCAGAAGTCAGAAAGATTTCTCAGCCAGATGTGGAACGGCCCTTTCTTCAGGCTTCAAGAACTCTCCAAGAACATCCTTTCTTATAGTTTCATTTCCACCAAGAGTAACTGAACCATATTTTCTTTGACTTGAGGTGGGGAGGAAGCCAACTGATTTTCAAGTCAAGATGTTGACTTGATCAAAATCAAGAGCACAAGTCAGCAGGTTCAAGTAGCTGTCCTGCTGTCTGGGAGGGCACGTTCCCTCCATTACTGCACTAAAAAACCCACACCATGACACATTGCAATGCTTGAGACAAGGCTGCTGAGATGAGGCAGAGATATGCCTGAGCAACTGCAAAGTCTGTGCCCTGATGAGCTCCTCACGCAGTGAGAGGGACCACCACCACCTCCTGGGGGAACAGGAGGCAGAGGAACTGCAGGAGCTGCCAGGCCACATCCAAAGAGAAACAACATAATACAGCTGAGCCAACAGCCCGTGACTTCACTTTTATTACAGCCATGAGCTCCTCTTTCATTTAAGCCACTTGTGTGCCAAAGGGAAAATTTCCAATATTCTTCAGATAATGGGACCAGCCCCAGAAGTTTTCCATGCAGAAGTCCAAGTTCCGTGCCAGTCGCTTTATGAGCAGGTAGGTGCCAACCAGCCCTGCTGCCCCCATGACAAAAAGCCCTCGACTGATTATCTGCAAGCGCAAAGAGAAACCCCAGCATCATCAGAGGTTTGTTCCTACCCAGCAGCACCAAGCAAAGTCTTCACGTCTGCACCCACCTGGCAATATCCCACCCCCTGCAGCTGAGCAGTGCTGGCATGCAGGATGTGGAGCTCACAAGGCTTATGGCATGGGGAGGATATGCATCACCACCAACCAACCTTTTCCTGCCATTTCCAGCGCTGAAGAGCCTCATGGTAGCGAATTCTGGTGAAGGTCACCTAGGAGTGTTGCAGGAGCACATCATGGCCTCAAAACCAACCAGGAGAAGCCTGTGGCAGCTCAGGCAGTGGGGACTGAGGTCCTGGCCTTACCATGGTGTATAGCGGGACAATGGTGGAAGGCATGAGGGTGTGGAGGAAGTTGTCTATGTGCTTCCGGAAAATAAACCATGTTGAATTCACGTGCTCACGCATCTGTGACAGAGTAACCATCACCTCTTTGCAGGATGTCTTGACAGAGCTTCCCTGAGTTTTGCTAGCTCTCCTGCTCCAAGAAGCAGATCCTCCCCAGTCCCAGTGGCATTCCCAAGGAGCTCTTAAGCTAAAGTCTGCCAGGGTGAGAACCTGACCAGAGCCCTGCCCACCCTAACAGGGTGTCGCTGTGTGCATGGCCCACAGGACCACAAGTCTGTGTGTGGTTTGCCTACCTCTACATAGTTGTACATAGCTAAGTCTGAGATTGCATGGTCATCTGGAACCCTCAGCCTGGAGAATTCAGGGAGGCAGGCACCTGGGAGAAGAAAGTGGCAGCTCACAGGCAGCTCCACAGCAGGGTATCCAGCTGCCTTCAGCTGCAGAGGGATCCTTCTCTGCTCTCTCTCTTCCCTAGCCACCTCACTCACCAAAGTCATTGTGGAACTGGTCCATTAATTCATCGAAGACCAAACAATCTTCAAAGCCCTGGGAGAGAAATTAGAGGGTAAATAGACAAAAGGAACCACACATTCACTAGAAGTACCATCGCGGATGCTCAGTGCAGCTCTTCATACACACAGGGTCCCACTGACCAGAGCTTCAGAGCAGGAGTCTTTACTCCAGCCCACTCTGCCAGGCATCTTACAGAGAAATCCAAGAGGTTGCCTTTCTCAGAAGCCTGGGGCTGGACCCCCCCTCCCATGCAGCCCACTGCCGCGTGGGAAGGAAGCACCATCACACCATCCCTTTTCCTCCCTGGAGAATAGCCAGATCCTAGTGAGCAGCCTTGCAGAGGACATCGGACCGTGGGACAGGCCAGTCCGTGAACTCTGTGGAGCTACACTCTAAAACTAGGCATTTCTAGGTGAAAAGATTTGGGGCCCAACTGACACAGCCCAGGGTCAGCTGTGAACTTACTGCATTCATGCCCTGTCCATAGAAGGGCACAACAGCATGCGCAGCATCTCCCATCAGCACGCACCGGGAAGCAAGGTGGTAGGCAGAGCACTTCACAGATATCATGGCCTGGGCTGGCAGCAAAAAGTAATCGTGCTTCAGCTCTTGCCTTAGGCGAAATAACAGATAGTTCATTTGTAGGACCACAAGAGACAAGAAGAGAAAGCCATGCCACATCCAAGCTCAGGAAGCCAAGGCCGCAGGCACTGTCATCACTGGGGTGTGAAAACCAAGCCTATTCACTATGGTACTTGTGCTGGGAAAAATGTGGAGGCCATACTACCTGCTTCATTAGCTTCCCACTAGGGACCAAATATTTTGTCTGCATGTTTTAAGTTTGCACAACACCACCTCGGTCCTTTTACCATGAGCAGTGGTGGATGGCAGTCACTGTATGAAGGATATATTAGAGGATATCTAAGTTTCTAAGTTTATATGAAGCACAGTCTCCTTAAGAGGAAAGGAAACTGCCTTACACATCAGACTAGCAGACTCTTCCTATCAGCCAAAAAAAAAAAAAAAAAAAAAAAAGCCCATAACAGCTAACTAAAGCAGAAGCATTAATAGCATGGGCTGGAACTACCACCAACAGGTGAGCTTCGGTCTTTACAGGAAAATGAGGACACGCTGAATGGAGCCACAACCATCAGGACGTGTGCTGGAAAGGATGGTCTTGGTACCCTCTGCCACCAGGGGTCCCAGGAGGAGCAGAATGCTCCAGTTCTGTTCTGCTGTCCTTGTGCTGTTTGCCCAGCAGCAAGAGGGTCCCCACTGCTCAGGGAGCAGCACGCTTCTGGGAGCTGCCTGCTCTTGTGTCTCACAGCCCTGATATTTGTTTTAGCCATACAATCAATAAATGCCAGACTTTGTTTAGTCAGTCACCAAGCCAAGCTTTTCTCAGTCTATTAACTACAATCTCAACATTTGCGCAACTCAGCTATCTGAGCAGCAGGACTACCTTCATGCTGCTGCCTTCAGAGTGCAACCTTTACCTCACACTAATGGAGTTACTTTGCTCGCCCACCTCTAATGTCAAAACCCCACAATTTATGAACAGCTAATCCATCCCTTGAGTCCAAAACCTTTAAAAGCAATATGAGAGCAATGGAGGTAATCTGCTCTCTGCTTCCACAACAGCAGGACCTGGGCTGTGCCTCCAAGGGACAGAGCAGTGCTTCAGTGTGATTCCATCAGAAACTACCACAAGATGGGTCTGAATTCCACTGCTGAGCCTGCTATTCCATTGCCATTCCAGAACAGACTCAGTCTGTTTATTCCCCCCTTCCTTCAGACCTACATGCCATGGGAATCACAACTCCTGGGCTCGCCAGCTTCAGTGGAGTCTCTGTCACCAGGATGTCCATGCTGTGTGGGGATGCATGCCCCAGCTTTGTAGCACTGTGTTGATGAGTGAGAAGGGGAGATGGGAACACTTACTCTCCGATGAGGGGAATGGCATCTGGGAAGTAGGTCTGGAAAAAACTCAGTACTTGCTCGCTGGTTGTGAGCTTCTCAAATTCCTCAAAAGGCATGAATAGTGTACAGGTGAAGGACTTGTCCTGCCAGCCAGGGAGAAAAGTCAGAAAGAAACACAGGGGCCACAGAGAGCACCTGGCATCTGGCACAGCAGCTCAGTGCCCAGCTGCAATAGCAGTGACCTGCCTTCACAGCAGGGACAAGTGCCTGGCCACCCCATTTCCCATGGTGGGCTTGCATATGCTGGGGGCAGGCAGCAGGGAGGAAGAAATGGGCAGTGTTTGATCTGCCAGCACCGGACTG